>JACATO010000652.1:17500-155000 GCA_018389105.1 Nautilus pompilius | reverse complement strand
CGCTTTATCCAACCAAGTGCACTGATGTGGGCTGGAAATCGAGCTCCTTCCATCCTACACACAACAAGGTTTTCCTATGTTTATTTTAGATTACACAGCGCTGGAAGACATTTACGATCGTGTAGCTTAGGCACGAAAGCTTTCGGATCGGATTTCCGTGGAAACCAACGATATTTCGGCACGCGAAAGGTCTGTTTGCCGGCTGCATCTCTGCCTCGCTTCATCGAGTTCTCGGCTCACAGGGGTTCGTGAGTTCTGAGCGCTTACGAATTCCGGCCACCAACCGTTATCTTGTGCCATCGAACGGATTTTCCAGGAAGTGACTGCAGTAGTAATAATAAAGCGATGTTTTTTCTTTATTTATCCCAAATATTTCTTCATAGTTTACCTGTATACGATAATTTTAAAAGGACAGATGTCCTGAACGAATACCTATCTGTCCCCGTGCTCTCGAAAGATGGATTTCCCTTTCGACAGAGCCAGGCTGCTGCCTGTGGCCTCTAGAAGTCTGTTGTGTTTACGCGGGTGCTTAGCGCCTGAATCAAAAACACTCCGACCAGCTATCGAATGCAGACGGGATGACAGCAGAGAACCATCTTGAACAGCGCACAGGGCCACGGATGACTGGGGTCGGCCAGGCCCGTGAGGAAAACTCTCTTTTGTCGGCGAGTAAATTTGCTTATGAAAGGAATAATCTTCAACACCGGTCACTCTTTGGTTCGCGAGGATTGGGATTTCCTGTTCGAGTCTTTTTGCGTCGAGCGGTTATCCTCCTCGATTTGTGGACTTAAAAATGTTTACAACGAACTTCGATTTTAAAGTCGGTGTTGACGGAGCCGTTAAGGAGGCGATGCGGATCTGCTACCTTTCCCATCCACACTGTTATAGTGGTGATGTAAGGCTTAGGGTTAGAAGAGTTGGCGTGTGCAGCGCCAGCTGGAAAGGTGATCGGAGTACAGGCCAGTCGGGACTTATTGGCGGAACCTGCACTTCCTCTACCCAGAGCTTTCTGTTAGAACTACCTGTGAAAAGGAAACCGGAGTGTCCGGAGAAACCTCACACGGTGGACCCGTTGAAGAGCGCCACCGCCCGTCCCCCAGCTCAACCTAGCAGTCCAGGTGTCTGCCGGTGGGCCGTTGTGTCGCCCAATCCGTTATATCAGGACTAAAACCGGGATCCACCTCATTAAAATAACCGCCATCAAACAGGTGCAAAGTTTGTTGTGACATCAGCAAAACTGTTGAAATTTGGAACCGAGAGAGGGGGGGGGAGGGAGAAAAAGAACTGAACGTCAGTGCTGAAATACTCGTTCTTTTTCTGTTGCACATTCGCTTTATGATGCAGGAATTCACGCAGAGCCACGCACTCCTCGGTACCCCAGTTGACGGAGGAGACCCTTTGCGCTCTTTTTTGGATCAAGCTTCCAGCACCTGCAATGTCTTGTCATAGGTTGGCACACTTGTCGCACGACCGTCGTGGCGTCTTGCAAGACCGGTATCGATCATCGGTAGCGCCATCGTAGAGACGCGCGATCAGTATCGATCATCGGCGGCTCCATCTGCAGAGGTGCACGATCAGTATCGATCATCGATAGCACTATCTGCAGAGGTGCACGACCACGTTATACACAGAACTATTTCACAGTCTCGCTTCGATTGCAGTCAGCAAAACAGCCAAATATCCAGGCTGTCCTCGACTCTCTGTAACCTTCAGGGCGACCGGTTGCATTTCGAGTCCATTTATACGAAAAGCTTGAAAAGGATTGTGGCTAAAATGGGACTACTGTGTTATTTTAAGAGGCGACGTTTTAATATGACATGGAAGCTGAGGTCCGACAAAGGGTTATCGCCAAAGAAAAGCACATTTAATGTGCTAGCAAACTCCATAGAGAACTCATCGTCCTGAGTATATGCGGGTCTCGAGAGAATTTTCACGCTTCCTTCCAATAATGGACATGTTTATTTGGCATTTGCATGATATTTACTATCTCCCAGCTTTAATACTATGAGAAGACCACCTGAACGTAGTCGCTTTGCTCTTTATGTCCGTGAACAAGTAAAAGAACGGTTTAGACCATTATAAATTTCGTGCCAAGACTGACTTTACCGGGTTCCGGTGAGCTAACCCACTAGCGCGAGCAACGACACCCCGTCCGGCCTGGGCAAATATGTTGTGTCACCTGGAAAAAAAAATTACAGCAAGAGACGCATTAATGATGCATTTTTGGAGCTAAAATATATATATATATTTTAATCTGAAATAAAAGGCCATAATGAATGCGAGAGAACCAAAGGTAATTTATAGCGAGCGGACGGTGTAACTTTGCAAAACTTTTATGAACTGTCAACATGATGAATATTTTAATTAGGAGAACCGGTAGCCTCTTCTGGTTAGACAGACAGCCGGTCTCGTGGACATCAATGAGGAGTTATTAGGAAACTCTCCAACTGATTGGTTTTCCAGCTGACCTGCCGAATTTTCCATTCATCTTCGCAATCGACCAAGGTGGGAGGAGCCGGCCTCCAAACCACGCTCAGTCGTATTCCGCAGCTCGCAGACGCACGAGATGGCGTTCTGTCGTTGCTGAACAAGTCGTGAAGGGAGTCGGCGAAACTCAATTAAGCCGGATCGTCTCGAAGTTTTATCAGCGTGTCATTGTTTGTCTTACTCCGTGCTACTGTCCTAATGTTATTAAACCCGGGGGTTGGGAACGAGTCATAACGCTGAGCCAGAACAATCAATCACATTCCTAGCCAGTCGGTGGGAAACCGTGAGTTTGTCCCTGCCGCTGATGGCAGAAAGGGGCCGTAACTCCGTCTGTTTCGTTCGTTTCCTTGTCAGATTTAGAAGGCAGAGAAAGGACTTTAAGCTCGCTGCAAAAAATTTAAAAATTTAAAAGGGTACAAAGGAGACTATTTATTTGTTACTTAATTAATTTAAGTACATTTCTAAATCAAGGCAACGCTTTTTATTTATTTATTTTTTTAAAAAAAAAATTTTCCGATAAAGAACAAAGATTTCAGTTAGGTTGTTAATTAATTTCTTTAAACAACAGAAGCACAAAGAGGAAAGAAATAAATGCTATTGTTTAGGATTAAATTACATCAGCTGATCACTCAAAACATTCATTTAGTTCCCGAATTGTTTCTCGTTCACTAGCTGAGGGCTTTTAATTTGACTTAACAAATAATTTTCTAAAAAAAAAAAACAATAAAGCTATTCATTACAAAATTAAGATTTTTTATTAATAAAAATACTAGGGAATGAACGGATTCATTTAATTCCTTTATTCTCTCTCACGAGGCGCTGTTCGCGTTGATGTAATTAGATCTTCGTAGTTCCCGCAGCTCCACGTTTTTTTATGAAAAGAGGGAGTGATATTGTTTGTGTTTGCCAGCGACCTAAGGTAACGCGGACCTCGGGGAAAGCGGCAATTTTTCTGGAAACTAAATTCAAGCTAAACTGCTCGAGAGCTGACAGATCAAGAGAGATCCGTATCTATCCTGTGCTTGTTGTCGCTTCTAGTGTTTTAGCGGCTGTTTGATCAATGCGGAACACCTCGATGGTTCGACATAATTCTCAACCAAACCTCACCCGCTCTTTCTACTCTGTATAGTCCCCGTCTTCAACTCGCCTGGTCTATAATGCAGTGGTGTTCGTTGCTTTACCTACAAAAAAAAAAAAAAAAATGGCAGCAAGACGGTGCCAGTTCTTTGATGAGTGCACTGGAAAGCCGAAAGACCAGCTCGGCACGGCGTTCACCATCCCTCATATCTGATTCAAACTAAGCACCGCGTAAAGATGACTTTTCGGTTATTTACACGAGTCATTCAGGAACGCGACTCTTCACCAAATGTCGGGAATAATCTTGACAAATAAAACAAAGGGGGAACAATTGCTCCAAGTTCAGTTAATCTCTCGAAGATTGGGAGACACGAGGAATTGTTGATAAATGCAGCAGAATTTGAGGGTGTGGCTAGCTTCGTTCACGGATGTGCCCGGCTGAATACTCAAAGCATTTTCCTTTAAGATTTATCTTAAGAAGATGGTTTTTAATCATCTGTCCATTGGTTTAATGTTTGATGGGTAACATTATGATTCTGAAGAACTTGACAGCCGACAATCTAAATAGACGAGAGAGAGAGAGAGAGGAAACCACTTCATAAAGTCTGTATGTTTTCGCTAATCTCCACTATTAGCCTTTTGAAAGATGCTTCCGCTTGTGAAAACTTTAGAAAATCGTTCTCACAATCGAAACGAATCATTTACTGTGTTCGTGGAGGTTCTACGTAGAGAGGACATTCGATAAACTTAGACTTAGTTCCAAACTATATCGGCGGAAAGCGAAAGTAGATGTTTAGGAGAGCGACATCAACGCGCGAGTTTGCCCAGACGCGCGGACGAAAACTGTCACAGATAAGTGAAGAACGCATCAAAGAGGGGAGATAATGAGGTGGCGGGCAGAGACTGCGTTATAAAACTCGTCATCGATCTGTACGAACCGATGACTAATGTTATATTTACGATCGGACTATTAATTTTTAGTGGCAGCAGAACTGACAGGTTGCCTTTCACTGATTGCTGGAGAACCCCGACCGGGTCGGAATATCAAAGGAAGAGAAAAAAAAACAAAAAAAGGTGGGGGGGGGGAGAAAATCTTAAAAGTCGAAAGGCTCAGGCTCAGTACCAGCCGACGGTTTATAGACAGAACCAACTCTCGTTGATCGGTCATTAAGCTGAAGCTTCTGAAACCCAATAAGAAAGAAACAAACAGACCATTTTCTCTTTGTGGAATAATATCAAATAGCAGCACGCCTGCGTATTTATCAATTGCTGTTTGCGTGCACGTGCTTCTAGTTACGCAGGGGGCTAAAGGGGGTGGGTGGGTGGGTGGAGAACGGTAATTACAGCCAGCCATGAGATTTCTCGCTGTCGCTGGAGGAATTTTGGAGTGCGGTCTAGGAAAGAAAACAGACGGATCGAAAACCGGTCCGCGCCCCTGGAAAGTCGTTGACAAGGTAGACAACCCCGGTTAAGTAGCGTGGTAAAGGGTCGCCGGTCCGGCGCCACCGACAGCGTCGACTTGTAGATGGGGAGGGAGTAAACAGGGGTGTCCGTTGGAAACCCGACGTCTGACTTGGGGGGAAGGAAAGCGAGAAGTGACGATGCTAGAGCGGCAGCCGGCCGAGCAGGAGCCGTTCTCGCGAGAGGCGGACTCGGGCCCTTAACGCGTCAGAAGCCTGAGCAAGCTAACCACCGGACCACTGCGCCACCCAATTGGGGTTTACAAATAAAACTGGTTGATGAACTTCGAACAAAAGACATCTAACATCCTGACGTTAACTACACTACACCTGTATCTAGTTGCGGCCATATGATTAAGTAAAACCGTATCTTTACGTCTGGACAGGTGAGGTGCCACCCGCTAACACACATACTGGATTATTGTCACCAGGGTAACGGAACAAACCACGCCTGATCTGTCTAGGCCTCTACAGTGCGACAGATATCCCAGATTAGCGGTAAAGTTAAAGGGATCTCTTAGAGATCTCCGCGGAAACGGTTAAGATGCCATTTCTGTTAACTGCAGCTCGCGCGATCAGCAACATATTCTGGAAACCACTCGAAGCTCTGAATTTATTTGACAAACAGAAATAAATGTGGTTATTTACAGATACGAGAGAAGCAGAAAGAAATACAATGAACAGGCTACATCCAAAGCCAGTCTGCAGGGGCCTCTGCCATCAGTAGGAACGATTATACAAAGGTGTGGGGGGGACACGAAAACAGAATTCGATAGAATACAGTTCCAAGGACAGAGCCCAGAAGACCGTCCTTCCTGTCGTACGGACAACCTAGAGAAAGTGTTTCAGAAAGGGCGAAGTATGCTAAAAATCCGATCACGTTCTCAGTAAAATCATGACACATTTCCTGTAGACAAACACAAATAATTAACAGAAGATTAGTTATTAATGATTTTGCATTTAGACTGCATATCTTCTCATTTTGAAAACTTACTTTTTAAACTTTTAAAACGAAATAAAAAAAAAAACTACCCGATAGATGGCGATGTCAGAACACCAAGTGTATCAGTACCATTGATGCCAATAGAGTAGTCATAGGAAATTAATACCTGATATCCAGTTGGTCTTCAATCGGCGTATGTTCAGAAAAGAACAGTAGGTATAGTTACCGAGCCTCGTTGGTACTGGAGTAAGTTGTCACAGTACCAGTAACTCCTACTTGAATGTATAGATGATATGATCGATGCTTTATGCCTACCTACACTCGTAGATGACACTCTAATCTAACACGTACGCTCTGACCTTTGATCGCCGTTAAAAAAGTATGACGTCAGTTGTAGAAGTTACTGATGCCGTAAGAACTGACACCGGTATTCTCTACATCTCATTTGTTTGCCTTTGCATTAGTCCATAGCGAGCATTTTCTTGCTAACCTCGGCTACTAATTTAAAAAAAAAACACTAGCAGCAAAACGTTGGTTAGATGAAGCACAGGATCAGACATTATCGGGGCGCAGTCACTATTCGCTTAGACGGAACCAAGCGAAGGGCACTCCCTGGCGTGCGACTGTTTTGCTGAAAAGTGTCTAAATGCAAATTCCTTTCCGCCTGGAGGCTCGCGAAGACTGAAATGGTGAATTATGGAAGGCGCATTAAATTCTAGTCAAAAATGAAAAGGGGGGTGTGGGGTGGACAAAATTTGCAAAGGAATGAAATGTGTTTAGTCACCGAAAAGCGACAGGGCGTGACTTTACTTACTATTAACTCGTGAGTAAAAGTTATTACTGTGGCGCGCGCTCCTGCGAGGTAATATGTGGGCTTGATGATGGGGATGCGACAGATGCTGCGCCGAGATGGCCTTAATATCAGAAACCTATTAAGCGTGAAAGAACGATTATATATTAATTGCCGTAGTCGGCCACTAACGAACTCGATCACCCGAAAGCCGTCTTGTTTGGTGGTAAACACAACACGGATGAGCTCTTCTGCCTAGGGAGTTAGGCTCTGCTTTAGCGTCTGTCGGAAAATCTGCTTTACGACACCGTAGAACGTCATCGTTGTCGTGTTGGATTCGCCATTAAACAAAGGGCAAACGCTAGGTCATTTTCAACGACGTTTTAAAAGCTTTCTGGTTTATGCAATTTTTTAAGTTATTAAAATTATTCAATTTGCCTACTTTAATGTTGAAATGGACCTTATTTACCTTCAAACAAGTAAAATACTAGGGGACATAATTATAAATGAGCTAAAGCGTCTGCAAGACTTAATGGTAGAAAATGTTTTTTTTTAGCAACAGAATTATGAATAAATTGATTAAACTGACGACGGTCGTTATTAATATTAACAACGGTAAGAACTGGTTTAAAAATCGCATTCGGTAAAATTTTCCTCGCTGTGTGTGTGTGTGTGTGTTTGTGTGGGAGCTAAAGAGTTAGCAAATTGTTTTGTTCACCATTGTAACAATCACGATACCAACGCTGTGCTCGGTACTCACCTGGGGCGCGGCTGCTCTTCAGGTGCAGTCTCTTCTGGATAGGTTTCTTCCGCGTATTTAAATTCCCTTTCACTACCAATCATATAAATCCCCGTAGGTTCATTTTCGCCTGAAATCGGCGGAACCTCGACTGCTCGTACGTGAAAATTTGAGTCAAATAAAAAATATAAGGCCATCTGGTGATTCGATCTTTTCTGAAGAGAAAGATCACGTGTAATCGCGACGTCAGAGCTCATACCATTATGCACAACTCTGACGCGTCATCAAACGATATACGTCACCACGCACGGCTAAACGCGCCAGAAGACCAATGATGTCTTCAGCAGCAGAGCTACGGTGATGTCCGCATGTACTCGTTAGAATAATAAAAGCATCAAAAGTTTATATTTATTGAAATCTCCATGGAATCAATAATTACTGGTGCTAAATGAATTATCGCGTCTTTTCCAAACCACTCGAAGCTCTAAACAGCCGAGCGAGGCCGCAGTTTTTTTTCCTTTTGCCACAAAGACGTAGTGGATCCTCGCTGGGGAATCACTGTTAGAACGGATTCAGCGACAGGGATGATTCTAAATTTTCCACTTTTATCATGCAGTCATTTGCTCTGGCGTCAGCCACAAACGAATTCCATATACCTGCACGACGTCCTTGCTGCTCAGATGGTGAACTCTAGAACAGCTCTCTCTGCACCGGTAAACTGGCAGAGAAAAGTGAATACAAACAAACTGAAAACAAATCTGTTTGGAAGTTTCCCGCTCATTTTTTTTCTTTTTTAGCTAAACATTCGTCAACAACTTAATTACATTTCTGCCGAGGCTTGGCAATGGAACAATGCTCGCGGAAATTAGCCTATTTCAAGTTTACAGGCAAGTTTAATTTTTCGTTTACCGCCACCTTGGAGTAAGTAATCAAGTCTTTTGACAAAGCTGGTCGGTGAAGTGTTAACGGACTTGTGAAGTGCGCGCCACCTGGTGTTTTCGCTATATAAAACACAACAGGAAGTTTTGTAAATATGTGTTGTTTTTTTTTTTTTTAAAGTTAACTTCGAGATGTTTATCGCAGCATGAAAATGCTACAGGATAAGCATTTAACCAGATTTTAAAATTCGCCTATATTTGAATTGTTTACCAGCGTAATTAATTAACCCAGGGGGGTCTATTTCCAAAGATAAAGCTGTTATCGCCCTGATATATATATTTTTTTAACTTGAAAGAAAATAAAGATAATATAGGCAAATGTCCACTGAAGAAAGACTGTTTTGGATTCCTTGTTGTTGCCGTGTGCACCTTCACAGCAAAGCAATTATTATTATATAAATATTTAATAAAATAGCTGTGGTATGCCACCTCGGGTGTCGCATTGCACCCAGTCAACACCGTCATCACCTCAAGGATAAATAATAATTTGAATTAGCTCGCTTTCTTTTTCTAAGTGAAAGACGTCCCTAGTCTGTCCCGCTCGGTACTTATCTGCACTTGATTTGCATAATGAAGTTGTTCGAAAAAGTTTTTTTCTTATTTTAAACATTTTAGCTTCCAACAAGTCGGCGGTAAGGCGTCCTTCTCCGGTTTTCGAGATTTACATGCATTCAATCAATTTCTGCAATGGTGCGGTCGCTCGAGGGGAAGAAGGTATTCCGACGAGTGCGCAGACCCGTAGGCGACAATATCTCTCAACACGATACACCCAAGAACAGCGGAACAGACATTTTATACGCCATTATTGCGAACAGAGCACGCAGGCTCCTTGTTTAATATTCATTACAGAATCAATAGCAGTGGCGACACCGAGTCCAGTGTGGGGTGCTGGGTATTAGGAAAGTTGTGGTGGAAGAAAACTTCCAACAGACAAAAAAGAAAACGCGTCATTCAATAAGTTAGATAAAGCACCTTGCGTCAAGTTTCTTAATACGGCGAGCTCTCTCAGCCTCCGCCCCCCCCTCTTTGGTCTCGCAGCACGTGGCTCAGCTGGGGATTCCGGCTCAGCCCTGACCCACTACTGATGTTCTACCATTCTACCTATTCATACAATTTTCTTTGCTCCAGTCGGTTCTCTGCATATTGCGCCAACACCTTCAGCCTGCGGAAGGCGAATGACGGACCCCGCCTCTCTTCTCTGTCCCAATCTGACAACCGCGCGGTCATGTTATTTACTAGCGCCACCAGTGACCAACGCGTGCACTAGAAAAGCGCTTTCATTTACTAGCGCCACCAGTTGACCAACGCGTGCACTAGAAAAGCGCTTTCATTTACTAGCGCCACCAGTGACCAACGCGTGCACTAGAAAAGCGCTTTCATTTACTAGCGCCACCAGTGACCAACGCGTGCACTAGAAAAGCGTTTTCATTTACTAGCGCCACCAGTGACCAACGCGTGCACTAGAAAAGCGCTTTCATTTACTAGCGCCACCAGTGACCAACGCGTGCACTAGAAAAGCGCTTTCAGCTACCCGTACACCAATGTTGCTTGGCAGCATGGCTATTACCATGTCGAAAGCATAGACGTAAATATCGTCTTTATTTTCTGAAACACCCTTATATATATATGCGGTATAAATAATAAATAATAAATACAGTAAAACGGAGACCTTTAATATTAATTCATGTACAATAAAGTAAGACCACATCTTAAAGTGACAAAACTTTATTTAAACATTTCAATCATAGGGACTGAATGTTCAAATAAAAATTAACGCCATTTTCCATATCACCAAACATAAATAACAGACCGCAGGAATCTATTTGCCGTAATGTTCCACGAAGTAGAAAGATATGAAGGACACTCTCCTTTTTAATCACCTTTTAAAACTAACAGTTATTTATGCTATGCCTTCAATGTAATCACGACGCCGAGGACACAGATATTAATCTGAAGAAAATTGGTTGTATTATTAAAATTAATACACTCAACTAGGAAAAGCGCAGTCGCTTCAATAGAAAGTCTGTAGTTTTAATTATTTCCAAAATGTTATCGTTGTTTCGTAGGCGAGTCGCTTGGTTCGCATTACGGTCTAAAGAGACCGGATTTATGTTCAGTGCTTAATTTCAAAATTAAAAAAAAAAAAGAAGTTATTTTAAAACACAGAATCACCTTTCAGCATCTTTCCCGAGTTGAGTCCGATGTAAAATTTGTTGTTGTTTTTTTTCTCTATAAACTTGCGAAGGTTAATTTATTACAGTTGGACACGAGGGATTACGGGCCAGCACGGAAGACCAACTCTTCTCGGCGACCCCTTACCCTGGAAGTATAGAGGCGCCAACCAAGGCAGCTGGAAGGAGACCCAGCCGGCCAGCCAGCCAGCTATCTGGGTACGGTTGGGTGGGTGTGTGTGTGGTGTCTTGGACCGTAGCCAGGGTGCAAGTCGTCCACTCGAAAGCCACACGAGCGTTTGTAGGTTTGGGGGAGCCCCCCCCCCCGGGGAAAACTAACACGGCTGGCCGCGCCGAAGGGCGAAAAGAGACCAGGAGGCTCTCAGCCGGTCCAGGCCGAGAATCGAACTTGGGCCTGTCTGCCAACGGACAATCGCGCCCCGCCCGCTGATACAACATGTGTTACGGAATTTCTCTTCTACCCGTAATTGTTCGTCCGTAAGCCGAAACGTGTAATCCCGTCGTTGATGGATAATTCATCAAAACTGCTTACGACTGTCTGCAAAATAGGAAAAAGAAATTCAGTCGCCTACGAACTGTCGATCGAGCACACAATTTAATCACGTCTCCAGTTAGAACAGCCATGAAGGTGTCAGGCGTCTGGCAGACATGCGTATTATTAACCGGGTGGGTGTTGCTCTCCTTGCGCTCATTTCCGGTCAACGGTCAGCAACCCCCCCCCCCCGAAGCAGTCGTGCACGCTGGGTATTCGCAGACGACTCGCCCGTGTTTCAATTCTAGCCACAGCGTCACGAAGGATCGTTTTCTTTCCAGACTTTTTGAAATGTCGCCAAATGGTAAATTCCGTTTCGCCCAGATATCGTCTTCAGAAGAACGTCAGTCGGGGCGGCCAGCCGTCGGTCGGTCGTCTCTCGTCACGTCGACTGAGATAAACGGCTAGAATAAGTGTGTACTACGTCACGGGACACGCTAACGGCTCGCAGAAAATAGTGTGTACTACGTCACGGGACACGTAAACGGCTCGCCGAAAATAGTGTGTACTACGTCACGGGACACGTTAACGGCTCGCCGAAAATAGTGTGTACTACGTCACGGGACACGTTAACGGCTCGCCGAAAATAGTGTGCGCTACGTCACGGGACACGTTAACGGCTCGCAGAAAATAGTGTGCGCTACGTCACGGGACACGTAAACGGCTCGCCGAAAATAGTGTGTACTACGTCACGGGACACGTAAACGGCTCGCCGAAAATAGTGTGTGCTACGTCACGGGACACGTTAACGGCTCGCCGAAAATAGTGTGTACTACGTCACGGGAAACGTTAACGGCTCGCAGAAAATAGTGTGTGCTACATCACGGGAAACGTTAACGGCTCGCAGAAAATAGTGTGTGCTACGTCACGGGACACGTAAACGGCTCGCAGAAAATAGTGTGTGCTACGTCACGGGAAACGTTAACGGCTCGCAGAAAATAGTGTGTACTACGTCACGGGACACGTAAACGGCTCGCAGAAAATAGTGTACTACGTCACGGGACACGTAAACGGCTCGCAGAAAATAGTGTGTGCTACGTCACGGGAAACGTTAACGGCTCGCAGAAAATAGTGTGTACTACGTCACGGGAAACGTTAACGGCTCGCAGAAAATAGTGTGTACTACGTCACGGGAAACGTTAACGGCTCGCAGAAAATAGTGTACTACGTCACGGGACACGTAAACGGCTCGCAGAAAATAGTGTGTGCTACGTCACGGGAAACGTTAACGGCTCGCAGAAAATAGTGTGTACTACGTCACGGGACACGTAAACGGCTCGCAGAAAATAGTGTGTACTACGTCACGGGAAACGTTAACGGCTCGCCGAAAATAGTGTGTACTACGTCACGGGACACGTAAACGGCTCGCGGAAAATAGTGTGTACTACGTCACGGGACACGTAAACGGCTCGCCGAAAATAGTGTGTACTACGTCACGGGACACGTTAACGGCTCGCAGAAAATAAACCACGAAAACTATGCGCGCGCGCGCGTGTGGGTCCATAGAATTTTAATGTGAGAAAGAATCTTAATTTTTTTTTGAAAGCTGTTTGTACCTTTGGAACTAATTTCTTCGGACGGCCGTGACGATTCCGGAGCACCCACCACTCGTCTATTGGCGAGTGACATGGCAGAAACCAGAAGAAAATGTCAGGTATCCTTGGAAAACATCAGTTCCTCTCTATCAACTCAGGAAGACAATCATAATTCCTTAAACTTTTTTAATAAATAAATTAAATTAAAAGAAAATGGCTATTTGACTGTGTTTGCGATGGCTTTACTAAGATGACAAACTTTTGCAAAGATGAAAAAAAAAAACAATACAACAATAACAAAACGAAACATTTTTATAAATTTTTTTAAAAGTTAAATGAAATGTTAAGTACCCGTTCCACGTGTCAGCTTACACGGATGAGGGGAGCTATACGAAACTGACCTAATTTTCTCCTGACAGTTTTATCCCTTTTAACAATATTTGACGTTTGTTGTTCTGATTCGAAGAATTAATAATAATAATATAATAATAATAATAATAATAATAATAATAATAATAATAATAATAATAATAATAAAATGTTAAAAGAAGAGATGGTTCATTTTTACCTGGAAATCAATACGCCAATGCATTGTATAAAATGTGCAAGCTGTCGTAGACAGAAAGTTATATGTCCTGTAACGAGACCAATGAAGGGTCCAGCTATGAAAACCAAAACGACAAAATTTAAACGGGTATTCAAAAGTTTCACGATAATCGCCTGACATTATCCCAACCTTAAGGCGAATGGCATAAATGAGAAAAATCGACTGGCCGTCGGCAGAACAACCTGTAGGTCTGACTTTCGAAAATATTAAACTTAGCAGCAAGAATATTAAAGACGGTGACGTGTCAATTATGCACACGTTAGAAAATGTGTTCGTGTATAAGTGTTTGTCATCTAAAAGATCGAAGGTTGGTCGTCACGGCGCCAGTGCTCACGAGCTGGACGTACATACGAGGCTGCAATCGACGTCATATGCTTCGACCTTCATCTATTTAGCAAATAATAATTCTGAAACAGTTAATCACCCTTGCTCTTAATAATATTACGCTAACAGACTGTCCTTTGAAAAGTCTCTTCATAAAACATCTAGAGCTTAACGAAATATAATTAAATAGAATAAAGATTTTAAAAATAATAATATCTATCTGATAAATAACGGGGTAGTTCTTCCATATTTCAAGACGCCGGTCATAAGCTTCGCTCTGCAAACGCTTCGGCCACGCCATTAAGCGGCTTTGCAGCGAGATACAGCGAGAAGCCTGCGATTGGACCGTAAAGCGCGCGAGTCTAGGAGTGGACAACTCTGTCAGGGAGAATGCGGAGCTCTTTACAGTATAAAAATTAGAAAAAACAAAACAAAACACACACACACACACACACACACACACACACAATGAACAACAGCAGCAACCGGCCCGGTGGGGCAGGTGGTAGCGGGTTATCTCCGTAAAGGGACCGTTGCTCCTGTACCGGGTTCGATCCCAGGCTGGGGTCGGAGGAGAGTTGTCGCTGATGATCGCCATAGCGTGAAACAGCTGTACGACATCTCCTTGGTGTCCGACGTGAGAGAGACCTCCCGGGTCCTTGGGGCCCACGGTGTCGGGGGACCGGGCCGTTTGTCAGCTCGACGAACATCTCTCAGTTACGAGGACGACTCGACAGAGAACAGGCCACTTATCTTTACGGGATGCGATGCCATTGAAAGAACCTCGTTCGGAAGTCCAAACTCGCTCAACAACAACAACAACAGCAGCAAGTGTGTCCAGTTCGTAGCGTGAAGAGTAGCAAGTTCACTTGTGAACCGGAACCGGAGAGTTGCGGGTTCGATCCCCGGGTGTTTTCGGAGGTGCGTGCTGCTGACGAGTGCCAAAAAAAGCTTGAAACAACAGCAGCAGCATAATCATAACTGCGTCGTCCAAAGGAAACCAAACAACTTCTGTTTCGATTCAAAAGGAAACGGCGTAGACCTCTAGAGAACAGGAGACAGTCTTTAGTACCGCGGTTAAGTCGGCTCTTGATTTGCTAGCGTTGTGGGGCGGGACAGATTTCCCCTTCTTCCCCGGACAGTGTAGTTTAAGCCGAGATGGCTCTCCTTCCCTGCAATAACTAAAGTCACCTGAACTAAACGAAATCGCAATGACGAAGGAACGATTATTATCAATCGGGGTCTGAGTGAGCAGGAAATGCGTGAAGAGTTAATACGGGAAAAAAAACAACAACAGACGGGCTTGCACAGGAATTCGCTTGGTTGGTGTTCATGTAACAATCAGGTGCGCGCCGGCTGTGGAAAGATTGATGCCCTGTCCATAAGATGTGTAATTGTTTTAATAGTCCCAGGGCTGATACTGTCGGAAGGGAGCGAATAAAGAACGCTCGATTGTCAACGCGAAATGACAGCGTTATTAGGGGCCACTGCGATAACCGGCCTGATCCAGGATTACAGCCGATTCTCCACAGAGGTACGAAACACGCGGGAAATCTAATTAAACTGTCTCAAATAATACGGATGAGCATCCTATTGATCGACAGTGTATCGGGGGGGTGTGTGTGGGGGGGGGGTTCGGATAACTCGAGTCAAAACTTATAAAACCCAACGTTATCGGTAACCCTCGTGCTTCATGACCCCGGTGGATGGTGGCTCAACAAAAGAGTTAATGCGACGTGGCATGGAGGGGGCGTTCATTAGGCCACTTGATGGATGGATGGGTGCGGTGTAAGGTGTAATCCGTCCCGAGCCTATCTGACGGAAAACCAGAATCCGCTGCGGAACATTCCAGAACACGTCGACGGTTGCGGAAATATTTCCACATTAATTAAGAAAGCCAAAACGAAAGCAAATTCGAATTCTACTCGGTAGCATCTTAGCAGAATTCTAAGGCGAATCTGTACAGAAATTAAGGAAAGCTGATAGCGACTGTTAACCAGAATCATATCCATGGCAGTTAATCTTTGCAAGGGGAATTCTCACTGTTTTAACCCTAACCCGCCATCTCGAGCCTTCGATATAGCATCAGTAGGGCGTGGAAAGGAGAGATACCGGATACCGGGAGCAGCGGTCGTCGGCCGCCATGATAAGATAGCAGAGTCACCATCGGGCTAAATCCAACAACCCGGTGTTTTCCTTCAAATGAACGGCTAAACCGGCTTATAACTGCGTACAGCGCTAGGGTCCGCCCGAGCACACTCCCCCCTCTTCTTTATCGGAAATATCTATCCCGCTTTACGCCTGGAAAATTATTTCTTTTTTCAGAAAAAAAAAATGTTTTTGAAATACCTGCATATCCACCCATACATCATGAAAGGAGACAAAAATACGTGTTAACTTAATTGCAGTTACTTTATTATACGCAAAAAAGAGAAAAAACAACAACAAGTAATTTAAATATAAGAAAAACAACCAAAGAAAATATTAAGTTAATAGCATCTAAAATCTTTATTCTGAATGTTGTTCCTTGTAATAAATAACCGATATAATGCTGCCGAAAATTTACTGATGTTTCGATTTTGCTATTTCATGATAAATTTTGTAAATAATCTAATATTTCGTCTTCGTTTAAAGCTGTAACTTCGTTTGCCAGCGCGTATTTTCCCTCTAATCTACGTTTCTGTTATCAATCTTCGAGTTGTTGATGGGCAGTCGATGACCCGGTGGTCAGCATACAAAGACACCATAGTGAATATTCCGAGTTCGAGTCATGATCGGCTCTGTTAGGTGTACCTTCTTGGCATGGTTTCTTCTCTTTCTCGCCATCCGGCCGCGCGACTTTCCTCCCACATCTAAACATGGAAAGTTTCAGTCGGAGTTATCGGTACACGCGGTGAAGGTATATCGTGAGTGTCCCACTGCTGGCTTGCACCCTGACCAACCCTGAAGAGTCTACAGCCATACCCAGAGAGTTGGTCATCGAAGCTAGTACCCCAAACCGGGCCCTTCTAGCTCCCACCGCTGTGAGATTTCCTTGGACTCGAAAGTCAGGACAGGGAATCGCCAAGACGGAGTTGTTGCAAATTCTCATAACGAGTGGATTGGTCTGAGTTTCTGGCTGCCGCCTCGCATTCAGCCATCTGACCTGGAAAGGAATCCAAAGAGATTCGCTCACAGAGGCTGCCAATGTTTCGTCAAAGCTACGAAGACCCGGGGAGTGGTTCGGCTTCGGTCAGGTGATCTGCCGGTCGATTCCCTCGTGTACAAGCCATTGCGCTTCCCCACCATCACCCTGTGGGCACGATTTTGTTGTCCCATGTATAGCATTCAAAAGTGTATCCTTATATAATGGATTACAGCGCGAAAGCATATTGTATAAGGGTACAAATGAATTGACTGAAATCTTCAATGGCATTGTGGAGTTTATCAATGGAGCACGAAGCCAATTCTTCGACTTTTATCGTAAAAAAAGTCTCTTATTTGCAGCCGATGTGTGTCGAGAGAGTTCGCGATGCGGTCAGAAAGTTCTTCAACCCCACTGAGATTTTAAAAAGCATCATTAGAAAACGGATATTCTGAAGATTCGCTGAACCATCGGCAGCACAGAAGTGTTCTTCAGTCTCTGTTTGAAAACCGGGAAACCAATTTGTTCATGCGTAAGTACACACACACACACATGTACACACGTACACAAGTTTTCTCCTCTCTAATTTAAAATGGTGTCCAAGGGACCGGAAGTAGATTACACAAATAAGGGAATAAAACGGTTATTTTTTTAATAGATATTCTGAATCTTCGTGTTTCTTGTTTCTAGCCAAACTACGACGTGTAATTGTGGTTAAAGGAATTTAATTAAGTTATCGAAATTACAGTACAACAGCGATGCATAAACAATCCAGTTATGGATTAAGTGCAGTACTTAAAAGTGGAGATGTTAAATGGCCCTGTAAAGACTATACGTGTCAAACAATAAAGGGAAAATAGAAATAAACGAAAACAGGCGAGCAGGGCAGCAGCGGAACTAAAAATAGCTGATGGGAAATTGCCCGGGAGTAGCAAATAAGACAGGGCGGCTGAATCCTTCTTCTCTCCCCTTCCCCGGGTCAGCCTCCACAGCAGCCGCGCGTGTTGGCTTGGCTGGCGTCGATCCAGTCGGCGGATGACAGCCTGGCGTGTGGACGCATCGACACCCTTTTCGACTTGTGTTACGGCTGAGCCCAACCTTCCTGGTGGACCGTCATCACCATCAGCCGGGTCTCTCCTACCACGAACTCTCTCGACTTCCGCGTGCAGCCACAGCGCTACCGAGGACTATCCTCAGGCGCCTGAGGTGACGCAACAACAACAACAACAGCAGCAGCAGCCGCGGTCTGTCTCTTATTGTCTTTTACTGTTATTCTTTCTTTTCTTAGCTGTCATCGACGCCTGTGCACTGGTGGGCGAGGACTGTCCAACTTTGTTATGGTACCACTGCAGAGCGCCATTTTACTTGCTAATCTATACATGTAATAATAATAATAGTAATAGTAATAATAATAAAAAAAAAAAAAAAATAATAATAATAATAATAATAATAATAATAATAATAATAATAATAAGAAGAAGAAGAAGAAGAAGAAGAAGTACCTGCTTATTCGTTATATAGAAAGTAAATGTACGACTTAGACGTATCTTTTACTTATTTGCCAACGAGGTTAAGTTGTTTTATAACATCTCAATACTTCTAATCCAGCTGATCCCCGTTTAAACCCCGACATCTGTACCTTATTTCACGACACACTGCGTCTGTGATGTCTACTGCTTAAAACTCATCGTCTGTCGAAGTCTTTCCCCCCCTAAAACTCCCCGTTTTCCCCATCCCCTCATGAACAGTGTTTCGCGAGCTGAGCTGACCTTTAGATAGAATTCCCTTCCTCCGGGTATTCTTGCTGTTGTTGTTATTGATACCCCCCAATTTTTGGCGACCCTTTTCCATCCCCCCCCCAAGCGAGAACAATCTTTTAGCAAAGGCGAGTCCTCCCATAGTCTGAGCCGAGCATTTGATCTCTCGCGCTAATTAGTTCGCACCGATCGGAGGAAATCATCGAGCACTTGGCAAAACTGCATAATATCCTTTTGTGTGCCGACGTCTATGCCATTAACAACACCTTCTTTGTTGTAAAACCATCGCGACCAGTTACAACGAAACCTAATACTATTAAATGTTCTTTAGCCGGGAAACAACCCCAACAAATTATAAAATACTCGGAGCTCTTTAATGTTCGCGCTTAAGTACGGCCAGTGGTCGGGAAAATATTAAGGTTTGTTCGCTGGTTTTGATCCGAGATAGCGCTGTTACCAATTCCAGTCGATTTTAGACGATGCAAAGCTTTCATGTAAAACACTCCAATCTATAACAGGGCTCCCATGAATACAGTTACTTTACCAAAACTTACGTTTGCTATTTTCGGATTCCGGGGGTCGTAAACCTGTTCTTAGGACTTTAGAAGTTAATTGCGCATATTTAGGCAACACAAAGCAAAATAAAGAAATCCCCTTTACTGCCCCGTTCGCGTCAGCTATCAATTTTCCGTCGAATACCGACTCTCCAAACCGACGAGGTAACTCCCCTTTGACCATAAACTTGTGGAGTTTTGGGATGTAGTGGAATACTGTTCCATTGTTCATTGACGTTTGTTGGAGAATTTTTTTTTTTTTTTAGCTCACGTGGGTCTGTGTACGTTCTCGCGTCTGTTCAGTGATGTTAATGGCGGGCTTCTGTGTTGGACATCCCGTCATCTTCAGAGCGGCTCTTTGCGAATGGCGTCCTACCAAATTAGAAGCCGTCTACTTTGATTTGATGCTGAATGAAAGATCTGCGTTGCAGCACTATAGGGTCTTTGGTGCGCCAGCAATTCATATGCGACTGTAAGTAGATGTATGGAGTAGAAAAGATGAATTCAATCACTTTATAATAGCGAATGGTTACGAATTTTAAATCCATTCTCACCAAAATTCAGCCATTCACTCCCTATGCCCAGTTCTCACTAAAGATCGAGGTGATGGAGCTTTCCTTTAGATAATAAATATTTTGTCAAAATAAAGTTGGAGTTTTGGCCGAAACTGGTCCACATCTCATTGAATACCATCCAATAAAGCAACAGTGGAACAGCGTAAAAAAGGAAGACTACACAGAAATTTCATCAGCAGTTTCTCTAATGAGTCATATTAATTATTATTTTCCACCATGAAGTTACAAACCAAACACGTGATTTACGGAACGCCGGGTATGTGACTCCTTTTAAGCAAGAGCAGAGAGCTAAACAAAGGGCGATAATCAGAACTCTTCACAGGATCTACCCTTTTTCTCTCTTTGAATGTGCGCGCGCGTCTATTACCACTTTCATTTATAACTGCTCTGCGCGCGACTAAATCTTAAATCCACTGCTTTCCCTCGCCCAGATCTATGAAACAACAAAAAACAGATTATCCATTTTAAAAGAAAATCTCAGCCCCGCAGTTAATTTCCTAAGGTTTTAAATCAGCTGCTCTACGTCTTGCAATTTTCTTACCACAGACCGCGAATGACTGACGTTAAAATTCGTTAGTACTATAATCGTTTCTTACGTATTATTAAAATCATAACCAATTCCTTGACTGCAAAGCTATTCTAACCAACTGTTGACTGATTAGTCAATTGAAACTAATAAGTTATACGCCTGCCTCTAAAACAAATGGTTCGGAAAGGGTTAAACGCAGATCTTAGATAATATTTTTGGAAAATTTCTCAGATAAACATATTTTTGTAAATTTCTACATTCGTATTGCATAAATAACTTCTCAAACGTTTTTTTTTTTTTAAGTGTGTGTGTGTAGGTGGAGGGGAGAGAGATTACTTATGTACACCTGTAGACATATTTATAAATATTCCGAGGTAATTACCACTCGCGATCCTTTCCCCCCATCTGTCGGTTTTCGCGCATCCAAGCTTCAAATCGAGAGATTCGCTCGGAGGCTTCGGAACTGTGATACAGAAAAGAACCTAGCAGGCCCAACTAGCTCCCAGAGAAACTTCTGGCGCCCTGAAACCAGTTTTCCCTTGCCAAGAAAATTGATTAAATTTGCATAATTATAAACTTTCTTCTCCCCAAGTTAATAACTTTATCCGCACGCTGAGAGCATCAGCGGGGGGCTAGAAAATTTATTTGCTCTGCCGACACGATTTGGCAATTAAACTTCGTGGCGGAATATGATCAAACACCCTGCTAAACAAGTACCCCCCTTGTCGATTTATTAGGGGACGAGGCATAATGCAGCTTTAATCACTTGGATTAAAATTCTCATCGGCAGTAACAGGTGTCCTGGAAGAAGGTGTCTGTTGTATGATTTTAAACGTCCTTGTATTTTAATTAATGCTCCTTAGTTGCCAGTGAGACAAATTCCCGATAAACTGCAAATGTCTGTCCAAGACAGTAGACAACGAGTTAAGACTCTTAACGATGTCTGTAATAAACTCAGAAACTAAGTACAAGAGAAAACAGCAGAACCCAGCAACAACATCTAGAGATTTTAAAGCACAAAAATGTAGATATCTAAACAGATCTTAATTTCAATAATTTTCTTTTCCGTGTTTTGTTACTTATTATGCGGTACATGTTGTCAAGAAATAGTTTTTCATCTTAAAAAAAAACGGGTGGGGTCTCGTGGATGATTTTTGTTGGTATTAGGAGATAATGCAGATGAAATATGGAGATCCGGCCTAGACAGACTACATACAGACCAAATATGTCCCCTGAAAACTAGTAGATACTAAGAAAAAGAAAAGAAATACAACGTCTAAGGGAAAATGAGAACCTATATTTGTCTTTTAAAAAAACATCATTTATTAACTTTGATATTTGAATAATTTGTCTCAGCTATTGTATGATAATTATGGCCATTTGTCTATATTTATTAATTAAAAAAATTAAACTAGCAACAAAGCAAGGAACAATAGACATTACTCGCTTGAGTGGCGACTGAGTTATGCGGTTTTAAGTATAACCTCATTGCTATTATTTTACAAAAATTCCAAATTGATGGAAAGCTAACAAAGAATTGAATTCATAAATATGGGCAAAATATCTCGAATAAATATTAGAAATTTGTTGGGTTTATCTGAATTTGAATCTTCCCTTGCAGTCGAACTTCCAGGTTATTAGAATCTACTGATAAAAGAATTACAAAAGTAAGCCTAACCTTCATCTTTAATGACTAACCTCAGGGTACTAATTATTTTAACACCACGCGAAGATGTTCTCTATGCTCTTAATGTCTGCCTTCAAACAGGAAGTTCAGATGAATTTTCGTTCAGTAAACGTGCCGAAATTCAGAACTTCAAGTAAATGTCTTCCTTTTGTTAAATCTACAATTATACTTATCGAACATTGTCTTCGGATTTGTTAACGTTTATGATGTAGTACCATCTGAGAAGACATTTTGCAGAATACGCTCGATCCACGATAAGACAGGTATTTTTTACTTCGTCGTTCGATCTGCGGGAGAGAGAGAGAGAGAGAGAGAGAGAGAGACACGACGTCACTAGAGATATGACGCTAGTACAGAGCGATGACGTCACTAGAGAAATATGACGTCAGTAGAGAGAGAGAGAGAGAGAGAGAGAGAGAGAACCTGATAGTATGGGATACCATTGGGATAGAAACGTTAGAGTAGCAAACAAAGGTAAATTTCGCTTTGTTTTGTGTCTGTCCGACTTCACCCATATATTTTTTTTTTTTTAGGATTTGCAGTCGTCAAGAACCCGATTTGTATCTCTGTAAAATCGGGTAACCCTTTCAAACCGAGTTTTATCCTGAGCGCAGGAACAGTCTGGTTATTGTCGTCGCCTCATGCTGACTGAAGATCGATCAGGGCACGTCAGTCAGCGTAAAATTCAAATAAGCTACCAGCCACTTCGCTTCGATCAGCACGAACAAAACGTGGGGAAAAACCCTGTTATTACAAAAGTTTTGTCAGTTTTTATATTATGTTCATTTCGTGTTCATCTTTTGCCCGCTTGTGAAGGTGTATGTAGATAAGTTATATATCGTTTTGTAGTGTGTGCTTTGGCATACATTATGAAAAAACTTACCTTTTTAAAAATCATAAAATGGATATTTGTTTCAAGGTTCTGAGTGAAGCAGGGATAGAAACGTTTGTGCAATTTTGCTTCACGAGTTCAAACCGGGCCACAGAGCGAGCGAGGCGACTCGTGACATCAAGCAGGCACGGGGCGAGGGCACAGCAAATGAGCCCACAGTACAATGAAGGTTTGCAAAGTTTCCATCAGGGGATGTGAGCCTTGAAGATGAGAAACGTAGCGGACGCCCTTCCAGCTGTGACGACGGCCGTCTGAAAGCCTCGGTTGAAGCCGATCCAAGAAAAACAGTGCGAGAAATTGCTGGAGAGCTCGACGTAAGTACGACAACTGTTTCCCGGCATCTTGACGCCATCGGCCAGGTGAAAAGGGCTTGACGAGTGGGTGCTTCACGAGTTGAATGAACAACAGCAAAATCGTCGATTGGAGATCAGCTCTTCGCTTGTCATAAGAAACAAAACCATCACAGCTGAAAGGTACTGTCGTGAATTAAATGTTGTTCATCAGAAACTCTCCCAACGACATCGGGCATTGGTGAATCGAAGAGGCCCATTCATGCTCCACGACGATGCTTGTCCTCCTCATGACTCTTCAGAAACTGAACAGGTTGGGGTACGAAGTTATCCCTCACCCAGCCTATCCACCAGACCTTTCTCCCACAGACTACCACCTTTTCAGACAGCTTCCTCCGTATGAAATCCTTCTCCAACCAAGCAGCAGTTGAAACTACCTTCCATCAGTTTATCAACTCCAGAAATCCAGATTTTTTTCAGAATGGTATAAATGCACTTGTACCTCGCTGGCAGAAGTGTATTGATTGTAATGGAACTTCCTTTGATTATTAAACTTCACGTTCAGCAGCGATATGAAGTCTCATTGTTGCGGTAAAAAAAACGACAAAACCTTTGGAACAACCTAATATATTGGTCGATTGTAAGGGCTTTAAGGTTCCCGGTTTGTATATTTATTTTCTTACTTTTTACGAGACAAAAGAAGCCGAATATAGCGTTCGTGGTTCCTGTTTTACGACAGGCGTAGCAGTGTCATCTAATTGCATTATTGTCTGATAACAATGGTTTTGCAAAATGTGACTGGATCTAACACGCTAATCACTCTCTCCCCTTAAAGACAACAACAAATAAAGCAGCAATCAATAAAGCCAGAGATTATGTCGAATTGAAGAACTGATACAAAGCAGTCAGCGGTATTGGCGATGTGATTATCTTCCATGTATTCAGGAATAGTTGCAGGACGTCACCTGATTTTTCTTAAATTGGCAGCTCCGCGGTCGATTTATGCATGAAGTCATCGTTTAAATGAAACGTTATTACGTCTGAGGCTGTAAATAAAATGTCCAATTAGCAACGAAATACTCTTATAAACACGGCGTGTCTCAAACAGTTATTCCCGTCTTTCTACCAGGGTAGTATTTACGACAGTCGTTAAACTATCAAGAAAGGAATCGATGTCGTAAAACGGGCAGTAAATCTTCCTGATAGCGAGTCTGTTGGAACACCGCAGAACCTACTGTGGTGGTAGTCGGCTGATTCCTCGGCAAATTATTTTACGTAATGAATTTAAGCTAAATAATCTAATTGAAATTTTAGTTTCATTTAATTGCAACTATAAACCAACGTCTATAAGGGGGGGGGATGCGAAGAATCCCCGGTGTATAATTAATGAATGGTTTCTCCTTTTACTGGCCGTCGGCTGGCGAATTAATGCTGAAAGTTGATAGGAAAAATGACATTTCATTTTTACTGGGAGTTAACCGCCTTTGTCTGCCCACAGCACTTGGAAATGATTGCTTGGTTTATGGTGGATGATTTGAAAAAGTATATATATATATATTACTGGGTTAATGTATTTAAAAAAAGGGAAATCTTAATGTGGCTGGTGTCTTACGCTGACAGGTGGATATATAGACATGGTTGATAGATCGTTCTTTGACCTGACTCTACTACAGATGCAGTATTTTGCATTTTACGATAATTGTCCTCGAAAAAGTTAAGTCAGGACAAACTTATGTACGAAATGCTTCCTGCAGATAACAGGTATCGTTTCTTTGACGTACCTATCTTCATGTTGAAAAGAGATTGTGATGGATATCTAAAGAAATCACTGATCGTAATACCTAGGATATTTCGTTATTTTTTCTCTCTAAGAAAGTGGCCCAAAGCGTTAGAATTTCATTAAAGAAATATCCTAAAGCGTAATCACAAATCCTAATCTTACATGTTTAGTAAATGGTTAATCGATTTTTTATGATTTAACGGAATAATATTGACCCCCCGGGCCTCCCCATGTCTTCAAGATTCAAGTAAAGGTCTTACGGACAGATTAACCCGCCTGATGAATTCTGCGGACTGTCTCTGAACAGGAAATCGGTGAAGAAACTTGTCTGTTGATGTTTTTCTTTTAGTAACATTAAACATGATCTTTAATTGGTATTATAACATTCCACTTGACTTTCTTACTTCAAAGTCGCTGACTTAATTAAAAAGAGAACAGGTAAAACGTTTTTACTTCGTGCATGTCTCCCAAGTCTTCACTGTTAACTATTTCAACTTGCGAATTCGCATTTAAAATTTATTATTATTGTTATTAGTGAATACACAGGAAATACTGACTGAGGAAGATTCCTGTCAGTTTTGGAACGGCAAAATTATTATTATTTGCTTGTTCTCTTTCATTATCGGGGCGGTAAGATTGAATAATGTTTACGTCGATTCCATAGCAGCCGTTGCGGGTTATAGAAGATTAGAGAAATATCCCGGGGTCGAGTTCAGTGTATATTTGCTTGGTACTCAGCTTTAGAAATCTCACTAATTTCTAAATTTCTTTTAGTTCACTGTGTCACTAACGATTACAAACTGAATTTAACTTAAGTAAAAATCACTGTTCAACAGATCGATCAAGTCACAAGTTGAGTTAATTTTTTTGTTATTTTTTAAATACTTCTGATCCATCTTCTCTCTCTCTCTCTTCTTCTTCTTCTCCTCTCTGTATTGACGTCATCTCTCTCTTCTTCTTCTTCTCCTCTCTGTATTGACGTCATCCCTCTCTCTGTTATGAAGTCATCTCTCTCTGTATTGACGTCATCTCTCTCTTCTTCTTCTCTCTGTAATGACGTCATCCCTCTATCTGTTATGACGTCATCTCTCTCTGTATTGACGTCATCTCTCTCTTCTTCTTCTTCTTCTCTCTGTAATGACGTCATCCCTCTCTGTAATGACGTCATCCCTCTCTCTGTATTGACTTCATCTCTCTCTGTATTGACGTCATCTCTCTCTTCTTCTTCTTCTTCTCTCTGTAATGACGTCATCCCTCTCTCTGTATTGACGTCATCTCTCTCTTCTTCTTCTCTATGTAATGACGTCATCCCTCTCTCTGTATTGACGTCATCTCTCTCTCCTCTTCTTCTTCCCTCTGTATTGACGTCATCTCTCTCTTCTTCTTCTTCTTCTCTCTGTAATGACGTCATCCCTCTCTGTATTGACGTCATCTCTCTCTCTCTTCTTCTTCTTCTCCTCCTCTCTGTATTGACGTCATCCTCTCTCTCTCCTCTCTCTCTCATCTGCTCTTGTTCAGAATCCACTTTTTCTTTTTTATCCCTTGCTCGCCGAATCTGTCAGTTGAAGTTTCGCAGAGGTGAGCTCAAGTTTTTCCTGTTACCGAAAGACGAAAGTTTTCAGTTCATATTCCTCCGCGCCCACTTTCATTCTGCACAAATTTTTTATCCAGAATTTAAAAAAAAAAGACAACAAAATTTTTTTTTACAGGTAGATAGGATGGATACGTCGTTATTTAAGTAAACAACAAAAAAATTGTTCTAATTTTACACGATGGTCTGCTTGACGTTCCCTCCTTTCAGTCGGTTACAGTTCGATTTACTTGTAATCGAATAACTGCTATAAGTATCTTAATAATCTAAATAAACTATCAATTCTACTTTAAAAAAGACCATGGTACTTTGTTCTGGGAGATACTATCACAGCTACATTAGGAAATACCGAATCTTTGTTAAACAATGACAGTGAGGGATAATCCTTGAAAATCGCTTGCCGTTGATGTTAATAGACTAACGCTTTTGGAATCTGGAAGCAGAATTTATAATCCTCTCAGTTCCATCTAAAACCAGCCACTGATTCGCGGGGGATAGGGGTGGGTGGGAAGATGTTTGTGTTTGAGGTACTGTAGCTGATTTACAGCGGGCTGTGTTTGGACAGAATAAAGCGATCAAAGAGATAAGAAGAACAGGAACAAGTCCACAAAAGGCAGCGGGCAGGTTTACCCGTCCATGGCCGCCTCCCGGGCCCGCTTCGCCTGTAAGATGGCAGCTCTCAGTCTCTTAAGTCCAGCTAGAATTCAATATTCCACACCCCGCTTTCCTCTTAATCCGATCCAACGCTGAAGCGGGTCTTATTCCCAAAGGCAAATAGCTTTATTCCGCTCCAGCGGCCGGCCAATCGACGAACCCGCCACCGAACTCCTGTTTCTTGCTCCATCAGATACAGCGGCTAGCGGTCTTCTGTCTTCATTCTCGCGTGACTCTCGTCTTTCTCGTGATCGGCGAGATTCTCGCCCCACCTCCCCCCCCCAGTCTACTTTCTTGACTGACTCCGCTTCCGCGTCAATCAGCAAAAGGGAAAGGAAAAGGTGCGGGGGCGAGGGGAACGTTTGTGGAGAAGATGACATTTGCAGAATAAAAAAAAAAAAGAAGAAAGGAAATTAGCGTTTTGTTTGGAAATAGCAATTACAAAACCCTAATGGCGTTTACTGCGAGGAGTCCGATGACGTACACAATGTAATAATGATACACGACAAAAATCTCTTCTTGGCCTCTGCAAAATAAAGTACACTATCAGCCAAAATAAAAGGCCTATTTCTGAAACTTACTAGCTTGAACGACAACAGAACTTACAAAAATCTCTATAAAAACAACAAGGAAACCAATTTATTATGCTTTTTTTTAAAATCACAAATGGACTTGAAGGGCGCCATCTGCCGCCAGGGTTCCGTGTTTACCTCGCCCCAAACATGGCGTAGACGGGCAAACATCCGTCAGGACACCTTCCAACTCCCTGGAGATCCCGTGTCATGGGTGTTGTTCTGGCAAAAGATGACCCACCCCGTTATCAAGTATAGGTTCGAGAGAGAGAGAGAGAGAGACAGAGAGAGAGAGAGAGAGAGAGAGATGGAGATGGAGAGAGAGAGAGAGGGAGATGGAGATGGAGATGGAGAGAGAGAGAGAGATTTGTCAATCTCCCTGTTTCTCCGCCTCCGAGTTCCTCTTCTCTCCATTTATGGATGGATGTGTGAACGACAACCAGTACTCCCGCTGTTCACCTTGTAATCCCTCCCAAGCCTATAAGCAAAGTGTTGATGTAACATACTTTTGGAGTGAACGTATTACGGACCCCCCCACTCACGTCCTCTCCGTTCCTGTTCTATCTCCTCAGAACTATCAGCCGGCGGATTTGGTCAGAGAAAATAGACACGCCATCCACGAGTTGATGTTGATGGAGCAGCAAGGTGCTTGATCAACGAGGCGAAAAATCGACGACTAATATAATCGCAGTGTTGTTTCATCCGCTCGGTTATCAGCTGGACGCATTGTGTTCATTTTATTGCGGAAGTCTGGCTAAGGGGTTGGATTACCTCGCCAATCGATCAGGTGATTCGCCGTAAATATCACACAAAAGCGAAGATGTTTGCGTGGCAGCAGCGACGCCAAAATCTGTATTTTTTTCCTCTCTCTCTGGCGCAGGAGCGCAGCCTTTAATCTGGAAACAACAGAACCCCATTGTCTTTCTCGAATGAGCAGCGCGTTTAGGGCGAGGAAGAAAAAAAAAAAGACACGTAACAGAGAGGACGGAACTTGGCACCGTAACTAAAACGTTTCCCACTCGGCTTTATCTTGAAGAAAGAAAGAAAAGACGCAGTATCGTGGCGTAAGTGGAGACCGGAATCGCTCTTCTCTGGACGGAACCCACTTAAGGGGTTTTCAGGGCTCGGTGATGAATATCTGCATGAGGAAGTTTTCTGATGAATGTGCTCCACTGAACGAAAGTTTGCGCCTCTGACCCCCTTTTTTTAAAAAAAAAAACTTTCCGGAAATCGTTTACGGGACAAACTTTTATCTTAAATTTAATTTCCCGACAGTGAAAGACATCGAAAAGGTGAAGATCTGGGCATCTACTACTCAAAATTCTGAAGAACCCCTCCCCCAACCCACGGGTATGCCTGGCTAAGTTAGTTAATGCACTATTTTACAGAAATGTATCAGAAAGGAGTTCTTCGTCGTGCGTTTCTCCAAAACGTACTATTTTTGTATCATAATTACAGGTAAAACTTACTTGGTCAAATCTTATCTCTTCGCTAATAATACATAACTATTTACCACCACAGAGAGTTTTTAAATGTTACACGAATTGAGCTGAGTTTATTTTTAGTAGCGAGAACCCCACTATGCAGCGGAAAGTCCTGAAAGTCCACAAAAGAGGAAATGAAAGGTCACCTACCTACTACTACTACTAGTACTACTGCTGCTGCTGCTGCCAGCACTTAGATTCCATCGTCAGGTTCTTCGGTTTTCCAAAGTATAGAAAAAGCACCAGACAAAGGAGACACCTGATTGGCAGCCCAGCCAGTCAACAATCGCTCCGAAAAAAACCCCTCCGTTTCTCAGTGCAAAAGGAGGAAACCAAACGAGCCACCGACCACGAAGAAGCTGACAAAAACAAAACCACAAAGAAAAAAAGGAAAAGAAAACGCAATCTGGGCGGGTGGGAAAAGAGAAGCTGCAGGAAAGAAACCTCTGTGGATTGATGTGGGAAGGTACCTGAGAAACCAAAGAAGTCCACGCTGTGGAGTCGGCGAATAAGAGCGGACCGTATCAAGCCGCGGGGGTGTGGGGATAGTAAAGGGAGGCCACTGCGGTGCCTACGACTGAGTCGAGCCAGCTTCCACCTCTCGTTAGCAGCCCTATCACCGGCTCCAACTTTGTTTGCCTTTCCCTAGATGCACCATTTCTTTTCTTCCTTTTCACCGCCTTCTCTTCCCAACGTTTGTTTAAATTCTGTTCATTTTTTTTTTTTGACTTTGCGATAGGAACGATCTTGAGATAGCAAATTTTGTTTGTTTGTTTATAAGTCGGTGGCCAGACTCTCCCCCTCCACTCACAGCTGTAGTACTGACTCTTTGGAGCTGGGCGGCCGGCTACTCAAAGACTTAGGCTAGGATTTCGCTCGTGGGTGCGACAGCTTTAAAACCCACCCCAGCCGGACCCACAAGCGGTATTGTTCCGGTCGATGCGGTTCGATATGAAATCTTATTCATAATTATTCTGATAAATGTCCCAGGCTTTTAGAAAATACACACCGGCAGACTCTTATGGATGGCGGTGTAGCTCTCAGAATCCTACCCCTTGTATTCTGTTATGGCTGATCTATCTAGAAACACAACCGAAAACCGAGATGAGCAATCTCCAGATATTTTCCCTATTTTCCATCTTTTTTTAAGGATGCAGCTGCTGATGTATGAACAAGAATAATCCACGGACGGAATTCGACTCTGTAAATTCCTTCGTGACTTTGTTAAGTGTAGCTCCCTGAAAACCGTTCAGTCCACTCAGTATAAATAAAAAGTATTTCAGATAGATTTCAGACCAATGTTCATAATTTATGTGTACGTTTTCTGTTTGCCTTGATTTGGTCTTCTCTGAATCTGCGTGCCCACATCAACGAACGAAGCATTCACCAGAGGAAGCCACCCCCCCCTAGCGTCATTTTCCTAAACCAAGCGGAGTAAACCGTGGTGTGGAAGTTAGTGGTCTGCCTACCGCAAAATGTTCCTATTAAAACCCTTTATTTTTCAGATGTGTAAGAAAACCCACAGGGTTTCGATATCCGACACGTTAACGTCGTTAGACCCCCTACACCACCAGTGCTTTCCTTCGTTTAGAGTATCGTAATATTACCTTTTCCGAAGCTGCCTTTTACTGGCCGAAGCTCAAACGGAAATGCACAGGATTTGTTTCCTATCCTGAAGAAGATTTGCTTATTAACCCCGCGGCGTGGAGCTGGAGACCGCAATATCAGTCACTCGGCAGAACGAGGGTTCGAAACCCGGTCGACCTTCGAGTTAAAATAATCGACTTTATATCACGTGACTTAATTATTTTTTTCCGTGTCTATGCGAGAGAAATTTATTCAGTTCTGACAGAAAGTTATGGTTCATAAATAAAATTAGAGTGAGACAAAATAATATTTTCTGATGGATATTCAAGGTGCTGGGCCTTTGTAGAAAATAAACAAAATTCATTTTTTTAGAAAATTGCTATAAAGTTTTCTGTATATATTCAAACGTTGGATTTCACAGAAGATACGGCTTCATATCTGTTTTTTTAATTTTATTTTTTTTTTTAACACTGGAATACATTTCGTATAAGTGAACGTTATTTTGGACAAAATACCTAACTCTCTTGTCGCAACCTTCTCGGATACAGCCTCTCCGAATTATTATTTACAACGGTCGAAAAAGGGCTACAGTCCATCTCAAAACGATTAATTTAAGTTCATTGATTTATTCTTACAAACGTCTGTCACATAATAATTTTGCATATTCACCGAGAGTGAGTTTGCCCTTGATGTACATATTCTATACCTATGCCGAAGCAGACAGTATTGTTTTGCTAAAAAGTGTGATATTCCAAACGCTGTAAACGGCGTACGTACATTACAGAATAAATATGCATATACGTGTACACAGATGATTATTCTGTAATATTACGGTGTTTAAATTATACGGAGGGAATATATAATATGCTCTCTTAGGGTCGGTATTACGTCAGACCAGGGTGCGGCGTAGTTTTTTTGTTGTTTAGTTAGATATTCTCGGTTCCGAGTTTAGTGCTATATTTAAAAAAGTATTTTCTTATTTTCCTTAACATCGCAGAATGCTGAGGCGGGGTAGAGGGAAGGAAACCATCCCACGAGTTTAGTATATTAATCGGAGTTTAACGAAAAAAAATTTTAATATCTACACATCGCGTAAGTAAGTCGAAGCGACTGAGGTTCGAACCTGGCTCGGTCGGGACAGACTCGGTTTGACGTCCTTCTCCGTTACGATTTTTTTTTCGTTCTTCTTCTTCTTCTTATTTGTTAGCTCCCGCCCCTTTAAGATAGCAGGGTGTTTCTGCGGTGACCTTGCGACTGACCTACTACTTGGCTTAGGACACCAGGTGGTGGTGGTGGCCCCTGGCGGATGGATGGATGCCTTATGTGTCGGCGCTGGCGGGTTCCAACATGAAGACAACAAAGATGTTAAATCGAAATAGATTCAGTAGTGCTGAGTAAAAAATAATTTAGGGATAGAAAAATATTAGAAATCTGTCTCATTTGCGGACACTGTCCTGAGCACTCGGTCAGAAGTTGAAATGATTAAGTTAAAAAAAAAGGAGAGAGAGAGAGAGAGAGAGAGAGAGGAGAGAGAGAGAGAGAGAGAGAGAGAGAGAGAGATGACGTCAGTACAGAGAGAGATGGAGAGACGGAGAGAGAGAGAGAGAGAGAGAGAGAGAGAGATGGAGAGAGAGAGGAGAGAGAGATGACGTCAGTACAGAGAGAGATGCGAGAGAGAGAGCGAGAGAGAGAGAGAGATGAGGAGAGAGAGAGAGAGAGAGAGAGAGAGAGATGACGTCAGTACAGAGAGAGATGGAGAGGACGGAGAGAGAGAGAGAGAGGAGAGAGAGAGACGTCAGTACAGAGAGAGAGGAGAGATGGAGAGAGGAGAGAGAGAGAGAGAGAGAGAGAGAGAGAGCAGCGAGAGAGAGATGGAGGAGGAGAGGAGAGAGAGAGAGAGAGAGACGAGAGAGAGAGAGAGAGAGAGGAGAGAGAGAGCGAGAGATGAAGGGAGAGAGATGGAAGAGACGGAAGAGAGAGAGAGAGAGACGAGAGAGAGAGAGAGAGAGAGAGAGAGAGAGAGAGAGAGAGAGAGAGATGAGAGACGGAAGGAGATGGAGAGAGAGGAGAGAGAGAGAGAGAGAGAGACTCTGACGTGTGAAAGGTTAGATCTGATTTTTCTTCTTTCTTCGATACGATAATTATCCATTTGCTTTTTTAAACTACACGGCCCCGTCAAAAGTCATCCGCAAAACTGGAAGTGGCTGGATAATTGACATAGCTTGTAGCCACCTTCTCTCTCTTCCCGAAAGTACGTAAGTACGTCCGGAACCATTAACTCGGCGTGGTAAGAGCCGCTCCCTCGACATCGTGTTCTTCGGGGGGAAAACAGCGAACACAGGAAGTCGTTCGTGGCGCTGCCGGGGGTCTAACGATCAGCCCGAAGAGTAGGGGGAAGGGTGTGGGTATTAGATGACAGAACCGTTTTACACGAAGCAGGGAATTCGAAAAAAAAAAAGAAGAAAAAGCTGACAACCTGACAAAAAATGCTATTTAATCACCGGTCGCAGAGTCTGGAATTCGAGCGGCTTAAAGAGGAGGCGATGCTATGGGGTAAAACTGCGGAATTGTGGAATGGGTTGCGACTTGAAATGATGCGCGGAAAGCGGGAGGAAGTGAGTAGTTACCTCGACACAGTCACGTGCAATTCTCAAACGGAGGGGATTTAGTCAGCTGACCGTTGCAGCCCCGGGTGACAGGATAAAAAAAAAAAAAACACATCAATGTTGCGTTTAAAACTAACACAACACGGAAGTCTGTCGATAAAGGGGCCAATAATCTAAATTATGTACGTTTGGCGTCGCGACGTGACCACGCAAAGTACGTTTGCTTCTACGTCATAGTTGTGCAAGGTGTTTGTGCGATGGTAGGAATCTTTAGATCCCCCATTATCTGTTCATTTAAACAAAGGCGTTGTTCAGAGTATCGATACAGAAAGCATATAGCTAATCAATTCTTATGCTGATCTGCCTATTTCTGATTTCTAGCCAGGAAGCCATACGATGGCCAGTAATAATATGCTTTAGAACTGTCAGATTCTGGCGAGGCTTTAAAAGATAAAGAAACTGGTAGGAATAACCTACTTACAGAGACTTTCGTTTTGCTCTAAAATCTCCAATCGCAAGAAGAAATCTGAAATATTCCGTAAACTTGACTTAATCTTTAAAATAAATGTGATCGGGACATGGCCCAGAAAAGGGCTACGGCAAACACCACGGGAACCAAACGGTTCTATCGGCTTAGAGCCGTCGACGGTTTATTAGGGGGTGGCACGGGAAGAGGCGGAGCCCTCACGAAGGCTGGAGGATCGACTCGCTCGAGTCCCATCCCCACCCCTCCCTCCCTCTGCTTCCCTTTGAAAGCGTGGTAACAGGTCTGATAGCCTTTCTCTCTGGGGGGCGACGATTGATCAGGGCGATCTTGAAAGACGGGGGAAAAGGGCCAGAAGTGACAATAAGCGAGGCTTTGACTTCCGTCCGTGGAGGGCGAAAAAAACCATCGCTGTTCCGAGACTTTTCTCCAGTTTCGTCCACAAAGAAGTGAAAACGGGACGAAATCAACAACAAAGGGCCACTCCGATTCCCCAAAGGCCGCCGGACTCGAAATACCAAAGTCAGCCCCCATCCGACCCTTTGGAAATTGCCGATGTGAAATAAGGAGAATTAATTCGAACCTAATCAATACCCCCCCTTTCTCTTTTCCGCAGCCCTGAAGCTCATTCATTTGGTCACTGTCAGATCTCCACATCCCCTGTTCGAGAGGGAACCTCTCAGAGTGATTTCTAACGAGCAAGAAAACAATAAGAACGACAACAGCAGCCCGAGCCCGGACCTACAAGATTTCGGAAGATCTGAAAAAAGAAACAAAAAAAGCTCGACATCACAAATCCCATTTCTCTTCATCTTTTATCCATTTTTCTTTTAGAAATTACTTCTTTCTCACTTCCGTTATATTCCATAAAAGTTTTGGTAGCGAGTAATCGATTTGTGTCTTGTTAATATACTTTTTTTTTTCCGGTATGGATTTATTGATCTGCTGTGACTGAGATTTATTTCGCTCGGGTCCTAACATCGCGAATTTTATGGTTTAAAATTTCGATTAATCAGTTCATTTGCATGACTTTCGCTGATATTAATGAAGGTTTCGGCAAAAAAAAGGAGAAAGATTTCATGAAATATCAGTAAAAAAAATGATGTGGTTTTATTAGATTCCTGTTACAGTCACAGCGTCAAGATCAACCGGCTTCGTGCTACGGCGGCTCTGTATCCGTACGGCTAATAACGGAAGGGGGTGGTGGAATAAAGTTGCTGAAGTTTGTCTTTGACTAAAAAATTACAGAAACAGAAGAAAAGCCTTGCACTTGCTGACCGGGGCAGAAATAAGTGAATTTGATCTTTGCATGACATTTAATGGCATTTACTGATACATGGCCTGACTTTGGAAAATGCTCAGTAACTTATACTGATAAAGATAGATTTTGAATGACATTTACTATCGTTTATTGTGACAAGGATGCGCCACACTCGACATTTCTTGAATTTTATGATAAAGCTGGACTTTACATTCCATTTACGGATCAACACGATATAATTCACAATTATACACACACACACACACACACACACACACACCACACACACACACACACACACACACACAAAAACTTAGATCCTTCGAGCCATTTATTATTCGTACTAATAAATATCTATTTTACGGTACATTTACCAATAAAGTCGATAAACTTTACACCCCATGCATTGGCATTCCCGATAAAGACATCATTATCTGCTCTCTCAGATCACTGTTGCCAGTCCTCTATCTGTACATATTGCGCAGTCTTTCTGACAAAGTTCCATCGCCGATGCAAGGCGGACTATATTTACACGCGCATGTCTTGGGCGAAGAATCCGCAGCCGGTTGTCTCCAGAACGTGCCACAGTTCGATGACGCTTCTCTCGTTAGCCCGCCGTGGACACTGGCGATGTTCCTACGCCGCGAAGATTCCTTCTTACCGCCTTCTCCAAATAGCTTGGGTCCGCTACATTCACCCACGTGGATGTACCACCTTTTGCGCACAAATGAAATTAATAAACATTTATCTGAAAGGAATTTAAGAGCATTGACCGTGATTTCCAGTCTTCGCCGCGATATTTGCTAAGACACGCGCCAGTCTTTGCCAGACTGAAATGTGGTTATCAGTGTCTGTGAAGAGCCGGAGTGATCTGGTTCGAAATACTGCACTTTAAAATCATTCCGCGTGTAACCCGCCCTTATAATAGAGTTCTGAGTAAGTTATCTACAGGAAAATTAAGCTCTTTTTGGCATCAGGTTTTGAGAATTCCTCCTTAATTATCTGCTCCTTTTCAGTTTTCCTGCATCTCTAATTATTTGTAGTTGCACAAAGCGCAAAGCTTATATTAAAGCACTATATATATATATATATTTTACCGGTGTAAAAGAATTAGCATCATCGTCACGATAATTAACAGCGCCATTATCGTGGTCCTACATAAACTAGAGAAAAGGGGGCATTCGCATAGTTGGCTCTCCCAGAATCCATGTAAAAGAAAATGGATGCAAGTTTTCATTGTATTCGTTAGCAAAAACAAACGCACATATTCCTAGTCTTGTTACTTTGATTGCCGTTTAATGGTTAGGCGATATAATGGAATAAAACTGTCCCGTAGATAAATATATTTAAAACTTTGAGATGTAGACACTTTTCGTAAACTTTATAGTTTGTTTGTGTTTTTTTTTGTTGCTTCTTTTAGAGAATAGAGCATCGTCTATAGGGATATACGTTCCGCTACAGGAATCCCTTGTTCGGAAGGCATCAGCGGTTGGTAAAAGGTTTTATGATTGGGTGTTTAGGACCGCCAGACGTTGACGACCAATGGTTAGAGCAAGGGGAGGGAAGCGGGGGCGGTAGATAGTTTTGCCTAAATGCTCCCCCCAGACAGACCAACCTCAAATAAAGGGGTCGCTAAAAGCATTCGTCGACCTCTGGCAGCGGACAAGCAGCAAATAAGCTCAGCGGCGGGGCTCATTAAGGCCGAGCGGAGCGGGCGGCTGGCAGTGATGTGCGTGTGTGATTTGATGAAAACAAATAATTCGCTCTTGTCAACGACCTAGAGTCTGTTGACGGCTCGGCATCGACCACGCGCGGAAGAAGACCGTCTCTAGTCGAATGTGAACCGCCTGGGTTACGTTGCTCGGAATTCCACGTGTTAAGATTTTAAAGAGACGACAAACTCGCGACCTTGTCAGCTGGAGGCACTCGTGATGCTGACTGGGCCTCTCGGGAAAGACGGGGTGGGGGACGACAGCTTTAGCTCGGCGGCTGGAGTAAACCGAGAGCGCACAACGCCACCGAAAAGTTTGTAAGCTTTTACAAAACACCGAGAATATATATATATATTTTTTTAAAAATCAGGTGCAATCGTCAGTGGTTCTTCCAAACAAAACACTTAAAAAAAAACAAAAAAAACTACCGCTTTGTATTAAATAAAGAACTTTTTGGAAAAGTTACTTCACACCTCAAAGCACGCAATTTCCCCCGTTTGTTTTGGTGCGCATGTTTCACACGTGACCCGAATGCGGGGAAGCTACACGGCGCAAGTTTCGCAAAACGCTGTCGTCATCTTAAGCCTAAGGGAGCGCGATAGCACACGTGGTTTCGATCCAGAATATCAGCCACAGACGGCAGCGGTGTACTGCACTATCCCGAGGATTCTTATTAATTGCTGCTTGTTTTTGTTCTTTTTTTTTAAATTTTACTCGGAGAATTAATTGCGGGATATATCAGAACCCTACCCGCCACCAAACAAAACAAACAGCGCATGCGTGCAAAACGACGCTTCCCGTCTTAAGAAGGATGAAAAAAAATAAAAGCAACAACAAATTCCCGGACCATTCTTGCACCTAGTAACCTTTACATCAATGTGTTTTCCCCTCCTTTTGAAAGAAATATCCATTCTGTACGGTCGGCATCACGCATCATATCCGATCCGTGGGTCGACATCGTTGGGTTACCAGTCATGATCCCAGACAGACTAAGGGGAAAAAAATGGTTATCGTGTGGTCGGCTTCCTCAATCTTTCTACACTGTGTCCTGCAGAACCGTATCAGAAACGTACGAAAACTTAATTTTTAGATGTTTGAGGAAAACAGAGTATCCGGAGAAAACCCACGCGGCCGGCAGGGAAAGAAGAGCGAAAAGAACCTGCGTCAGGAAAGTACGAGCCGGTCGGTGAACTGCTGGAATGTAACTCTCGTTCTGAACCCTATTACTCCAAACACTCAACTATACGCGTTATTATTATTATTATTATATTATTATTATTATTATATTATTATTATTATTATTATTATTATTATTATTATTATTATTATTATTATTATTATTATTATTATTATTATTATTATTATTAATTATTATTATTATTGTTTCCATTTGTTTTGTAGTTAATTAAATTAAATCAACTGAGTCATGCACATCGAGAGATATTTTTAATGCGGAATCTCTTTCTACTGACTTGAAAATGTATACTTCGGTACAAGGATTGGCCACCCTGCACACACACGGCGTGACGGTAAAGTCTTTGAGGACTTTCATTCTTTAATAAATCATTAATTAATAAGGCAAAACATTAAATGATTGTATTAGAAAAAAATAAACCAATAAATGATAATTAATGTGCTTAGTATATAAACAGTATTGGAAAGAATAATGAAGATACCTCATTGAACATTTATTAGAGAATCAGTAGTATTTAACACGAAGGCCAACATATTTGATGACAAATTTTATGGTAAAGAATTTGTAATTAATACCAATAAATGAAGCTAATTAGAAATTGCTGCCCATCAGTTTCTTTGTACAGTGTTTCAAATTCCCTGTAGATTTTCTGGTAATTTTAAAAAAAAAACAAAAACAAAAACAAACTTATGTTCTGGATTATCTTTTCTTGTTGCCATCGCTCCGATTAGTCTACAAGACTGTTTTCTTGAAGGAGACAACACGCACAACGTGTTCTTGACACATGACTCCATGCAAACGCAATTGTCATTAGGCTGACGTTTTTCAGATACTCTGTACCGTCCCAGCATGCGTCAGGACGGCGTTCAGTTTAATGGGGAAGTCTGAATTGACCCGACTTTCGAGGTTAAAAGCGAGGAGACGTCGATAAACTCGCGGTCTTGGAGGATAAGCCGGACGAGGATAACGAGGTCTGCTTAGGCCACGAACATTCGCGAAACCTATTTATCAGCCGGTCGTGTGGTCTGGGAGACGCTTTTACCATTCCAACCGAGCAGTGCGACAGGAGAGCATTGATTCGTCTGTTTACTTGACCAAAGTGAATTAAAACAAATATCGCAGTGACCTCCCCTTTAGGAGGACTGATATTGTAGCTGGCTCAGTTTGTACATGCGTGATTAAAGCTGAACAACATTATTGTTGTTGTTATTATTATTATTATTATTATTATTATTATTATTATTATTATTACTGTTTGTTTTAGCGATTAATACTAATACCCGAAAGCACGATGCTAAACGTTTCTGCTTCTACATCGCTTCTTTAAAAAAAAAAAAAAAAATTTCTGAAAAATTCTTGAAGAATTAATCTAAAATCGAAGGTTCTTTTGGCATCGATCCGGTCTTTCCACGTCCTGTCACCGGTGGTGAAAAGATCCCCGGCGAGTTCGATCTTTCTGACAGTTATTAATGCATGGACAGAGGTCGCGTGCAAGCTGCTTACCTTGACCGTTCTACCCGGGTTCAATAGGTGGCGGGTCGGAAAATACGCCACCGACGAAATGAAATATTTGACAGCAGTGCAAATCCCTCTCGTTCCCTTTTCAAACCAATATCTGCCAAATCGCACGAATAAACAACGGATTAAGTAAGCTTCGTCTAAACGGATAAAGTTTTTTTTTTTCTTTCGCTTACGGGTGCCATTTGTAGTAAGCCGGTCGATCAATCGATCGAAAAGTAGTCGTGGCCACGCCTAATCGATAAAGCTCTTGACACTGCCGAGTTCGGGAGAAGACAGAGACATCGGAAAGTCCAACAAGCGAGACTTTCCTTCTAATACCTGCACCGGTGGCTGAGCAAACCAGCATCGGCTCGCCGTGGGTGAAGACACCGACTCAGCCAGAGTTCGATTAAGCAGAGAGATGGGGGGACTCGCTGAATGTAACTGACTAGCAACACGATTAATCACTGTCCCCAGGTTCGCGCCGATCAGAGATGGAACGCATCCTTGGGGGGTTCACACGAAAATGCAACCGTAACTCTGGACCAAGAGTCTCCACACAGCAAATCAGTTATTCAAAGATCCCCTAACTGCACAGGATTGTGGGAAGCCAGCAGGAGTCGTTAGCAGTAATTGTATTAATCATTCTAAAGAAAGCAATAGCCGACAAAAAGTACCTTAATAATTACTGACAAACATGAAGGCCCTGAGCAAATTAGCAGGGCCCATTTATTGTTTGAAAGTTAATCTTGTCCTGTACAGTACAATACTATGTTACGCATCAATACTTTCTCTCTCACTCCAGCACAGGAGAAATATCCATGAAAAAGCAGTAACTGGCATGACTTCCCTTAGCTGCAATCGCAGCTCTCAGACAACTTTGGACACATTCTTTAGCTTTTGTGCATATTTCAACGAAAGTAGTCCCACACCTGATTTAATCAATTCCAAGTCTCTTTGATTTTGTGGTTTCTGTAAGACCTCCAGTTATCAAAATAATTCCATACCAATTCTATAGTGTCTCTAGGCATTACGGCCTATAAAGGAGATCATATAACTTATCGATGGTAAGCTATTAGAAATCATTAAAAATGAATTTTAAACTTATGCTCTATAAATCCTAACGTTCGTAATGAGGTAGCAAATTTTTCTGGAATAATACAAGCAGTCTCTGACTAATGTACACCAGCGTATTGCCTCTGTTTATGAATCGGTTATAATGTTAATAATTAAAGGCGGATAGAAATAATTATGTATCGGTTTTCAGGAGGACATAATTTTTCTTTTCTATTACGGAGCTCTTTTGTTTTGAAGGTAGATACCTCGCACAATTATGACGCGCACAAAGTTTGTCGGGTATTGAATAACTATGGCGTCACCCACGTGTGCGTAACAAAAAGTTTAAACTTATCGAAAATCTCTGTAAAAAACTTCCGCAGTTATTGAACGAACTGGGAGCTCTTAGAGATAAAGTGGTCGCTTGACTATCATACGACAAAGATAACCCTCCAAAATACAAAAAAAAACAACCCCAGTTAATACAAAGCAGCAAATTTATCTCGCGGTTGCAGACAGTTATAGCAAACACAGTGAGAGGAGTAAACGAGAATGCGACGTTTGAAAACAATCAAAACTTTCCAGGGTGGAATAACTGCCAAGAAATATATCCAGCTTTATAAGGCAGCAGTAGAACGGAGGAATCCAGTATACTTATTGCCAGTTCCTCGAAAAACGTTTATCCGGGATTTAAAGGGCAAGCAAATCCAGGGTAAAAACTAGACTAGAAAATAGATGCGAATTGCCCTATTTAATGTGAAGCTAAATCTTAGAATATTGAGGTTTTCCCATCACATCAGCCAACAGGAGTTAAAAGGTGTAACGCCATTACTATGTTATCCGCATCAAGGATATGGATATTGGCCAATAATAGAACGACCGAGATAAACTGAAGCGACAAATGAGGAAGGTCTGTGTAGCATCTAAAATGACAACATCCAGCATTTGAAGATGGGGCTGGATTGGATGGATCGATAATTCGAATATACTGCTTAACTTGAAATCAAAAGCAAGCTTCGGGAAAATTCCTATCTTTTTCATTATAACAACTATGGATAGCCTGAACTTGCTCTGTTTGGTTCTTTGAATTGCAGGTACATGTTAATTCCTTTTCACAAATCGAAGTTTCTCGGCTGACATTGACTGATTGATTTTGATTGCAACTTAGCGTGTGTTTTTTAAGAAACTAAATCTCCTTACATAAGTCACTGATTATCAGTGACGCTAAATATTTGACCAATCTACTAGAAAGGCGAAAGGTGAGACGGTGTCTAGTTTGACGTTTGGTAAGTTGGGAGCATCTGATATAAGATTAAAAAGAATAAGAAATTACATTACGATTCCCGAAGTCGAAAAGGGACTGAAAAGAAGAAAGGAAAAAAAAAAGCAAAGACGGTAAAGGAGTTCGACATTCCTGCAAGTACTCGTTCCACACGGCTTAAGAAGGACGGTCACCTGAACAAGAGAACCCGGTGACTTAGATACGGTTCGAGTTATCGAGACTCTGCAGGTTATTTCAGGTCAAAATGACACCGGTGGGTTGGTGGGAAACAACGCAAAAATGATTTTTTTTCTCTTTTCGCCGGTTGTTAGGTCAGGTAGCGCAGTTTGGGCAGATTTTTGCGAGATGGCGGGGTGTTGTACGTCTGTCGGACGGCGGTGAAGGGAAAGGTCACCTAAAGGAGCCGAGGGCTGGCGACTTTCACACGGTACGAAGCCACAGAACCCTCGTCGTCAGCCCGTCAGATTGAGTCATTGGTGGTAAATAATAATATAATATTACCCGACTACCGTCTCGGTCAATCCATCACCTTTATTCGGTGGATCAGTGTACAAGAAGTAGGCAGCATTCAATCTGAAGAGGAGGCAGCTCTTACCTTTTAAGTATATATTTTTTGGATACAATAAACAGACGAATAAGTTTTTATTTGCAGCATCTCGCTCGCTTAGCTTCCAATGACGTCATTCTCTCTCTCTCTTTCTCTCTCTCTCTCTATCTCTCTCTCTCTCTCTGTGTACTAACGTCATCTCTCTCCTCTCTCTCTCTGTACTGACGCCATCTTTCTCTTTGTCTGTCTGTCTGTCTCTCTCTCTGTGTACTAACGTCATCTCTCTCCTCTCTCTCTGTACTGACGTCATCTCTCTGTCTCTGTACTCTCTCTCTCTCTCTCTGTATTGACGTCATCTCTCTCCTTCTCTCTGTACTGACGCCATCTTTCTCTTTGTCTATCTCTCTCTCTCTCTCTCTCTCTTCTCTCTCTCTCTCTGTGTACTAACGTCATCTCTCTCTGTACTGACGTCACCTCTCTGTCTCTGTCTCTCTCTCTCTCTCTCTCTCTCTCTCTCTCTCTCTCTACTGACGGACAGCAGGACTACGGATCCCTCTACCACTGTAATTTGAACATCCTAACATAATTCATTATCATCATATCCAACCATGGCTTGGCGAGTGGACCCACTCATCTCCCATAAAAGTCACGGTATCCGACGGAGTCCGATTCGAGGCCGGCCCAACTCCTGCTCAGCAGTGGCTTGGCTGCATCTGTCCATCAAACTGACAGCGTCCGCCAATGATCCCTTTCCGATATTACTAAGCTGACGATGTCCTGTGCAATGACTCTTATGTCGCTCACCGGAATCCGCTGGTGACGAGATGCACTTATTCTGGTGCACTGCGGTCCGTATTCTTTACAGATGCCTCGAGCTATTTACCAATTTACATGGCTGCATAGAGATCGGGGAGCGGGAAGTTGTGTCGGGATTACCCGTACGTTTAGGCCCGCCAATCATGGCGGATTTGAAGCGTGGACGGGCATTTGTGGTGTGGCAGTAGATCAGGTGTCGTATTTATTGCTGGAAGACTAAATTCCGCCTCTTCGGACTATTCTCCTGTCCGTGTTTAATCGAGGACCCTCTGCCGTAATCGCCGTCTCGCGCAGGAAAATGAAGCAGCTCGCTATGCATTTGAAACCATCGCGATTCGGAAGACGCGGAATATGATGAAGTTGCGTCCTTAAGCCCCACAGAGCCCGGATATAAACTTCTGTTGTGCCCTTTCTAGGGACATCTTGATAAGAACAAAAATAAGACCCAAGGAACCAAAACGAAGCTGACAGCGGCAGTAGAAGGGAACACCTGGATGAGGTCGATGTTGGTAGTTTGGAAGTTTCGTGCTAAGAGGTGCACGAGCTCTACACGGCTAAAACTTTCTCTTTTGAATGGTTTTTCTCTCTGACGTGAACATCGGGCACCTGTCCGGCTGGTCTTGGCGATCCTTGCCATGGAAACTACGCTCATATATTTTTTTCTGAGATGTGCATCGTTTTGCCTTAAAAAGGAACTTGTTTAAAATCAGATTTCTATAATAGGAAACACCTGTATTCTAATCACTGTCTGTCTGGGATATGCTTTGTTTCTGGACAGGTGTTTCAGTTTCGAATGAAAACACACACGTAAGTCATATTTATTTTATTCAAAATAATTTTAAAAGAAGATAATTAGGTCTTCAATTTCTTTCTACGGCATAAAGTAGAACAGTGGAACAAATCGACCTGAAACTTTCCAGAATATATTCAGTACATACAAATTGTGCGAAATAAATATAGACTATATTTTACAAAAAACAAAAAAAAAAGATAAGTATCGATACAACGCTTATTGCGCTAGAAGCCTCGCCTTCGGTAAGAGTTTCGTTCTTTAATGCATGTAAACTTCATCTTTATCAGCCACTGGCAGTAGATACGATGTTTACGCGCTAGGCATGTACTGGATTACCTCGGACGAGAACCTGAGTTCCAGGATTGGGTCCGCTTAGCGAACCACGTCACCGTGTACTTTCCACGCTCCAGCTCTTGTTGTTAATTTTCGTTCCGTTTTACCATTATTCCAATCAGGAATTTCTCTAACAGAAAACGCAACTCGGAAAATCCTTCTTGCGGCTTGAGAATCTGACGTATCGGATAAAACAAACAGAGAATTTACTAACCAAATAATAATAAATAATAAAAAAATGCAATTTTTTTTTAAAAAAACAAAACAAAGAGTAACAAAGAAATGGATTCGCAGACCCACCGAAGCCATACATAAAAGAAGGAGACGCGTCTAGCGCTGGCGAGGTTTCTTAAAAAAACCAGCGCCGGCTCTCGCCGAGCCCCGGTTACTCGGATCGTCCCTAATTGTCTTCAGTGAAGTTAATGGCCGAGCGAAACCTGATATTTACAAATCACTGGAAATGGCGTAAAAATGGAAAATCCGGCCCGGATTTCTCCGCCTGATAACTCTAAACCGCGCCCAGAGTTGAGTCCAGAGGGGAGGCGGAATGCGAATAGACCGCATTCGGATCGAATCTGTCGCTTGGCGGGTTGGGCGCGAACAGTATTCGAGATCAGCCAGAAGGAATGGATTTCCTCGCCGGTGTTTCCACGGAACCTCCTCACACGTTAAACACGCTCTCGCAATCTGATTTAAGGAAGAACAGCGGCAAGCTCAGAGAAGACGCGTTCGCCTTCCGATTCGCTTTTATCTATTACCTCCCTTCTTCTTCTTTTTTCTTAAAGATAGATTTTATCCCCACACGCCACAGTTCTGGAAGCAACGCGTCCTCCTCCACGATACAGCTCCGAAAAATGTAATTATCTACTTCGAGAACACAAATTTCGGCTGAACTGTTATATCAAATCGATTTTTACCAAAAGATACGACTAGTTGTGACGTCATACGTAGATACCCATACACACATCCATTGCTTGCGGCGCGATCAAAGGAAATGTGTTGTTTGCAATTTAATTTTTGAAACTCGCATAAAATTCTAGTGGGCGGGTTAGACGTAATCTAAGATAAATAAAAATATGAGAGGACATATTTGGGTTTTTTTCGCAAATTTTACGTGAATACCAGGCCGAGTAACTTGGAAAACTACATCGGTTTTAGGAGTCTGAACGTCAAATATGACTTATTTGTGGACGAATGATTTATGTAATATTTCTTTAAATGTAAAAAGAGTTGAGGCTGGGTATTTTTTTATAAATGACTCGGATTCGGATCTGTTCAATGCTGTGTTAAAAACACACCTCTTTGTAACGGTGTTGCCACAGAGAAGCTTAGTAGCAGATAGCAACTACTACCATTATTAATGATGATACTTGTAGTATCTGTTGGCATTAATTAGCTTAAATCGTTGCATTTTAAAATTCCATTAAGATTTCTTATGACAAGCTTGATGGTAGATGGTAACCGAATCTCTGCCGCATTTATATTAAGGGCACATCTCAATGCTGGAGTCATTTTCATATTATTCCTCTATTTGATAAGACGAGGATTTTTAAATCTTACATCTGATACACAGTTTCTCTGCCTTCAATCTGGCTCTCTAACAGCTAACAGCAAAAATACACCATAAGGCAAAGCATGAGAAAGTTTGGGGTTCTAGTTACATTCTGCTCAAAATATAATCCCTTTCCATTTAAATTTTGGGAAGCCAATATGTCGAGACTGAAACAATACTAGGGACGTTCAAATCAGATGAACCCCGGCCGGAACGACGATGCTATTTCAGAAGGGTTCCAGTTAAAGCCCTAGTAAATTTCTATCTTCCTGAAAACGAACGTTGGTTCTGTTGCGTCGTCTGTATCCCACACGTGGATTCTTGGAACAAAGAAGAATCTATGATTATTCGAGTTCTGCATGCAAAAATAGATTCCACACAAAAATCTCTTAGAATAGACACTTTTAATGATAAATCTGTATGTTTTTTGAAATGGTACAGCTGTCAGTGACGTGTTTGGATTTTTCTGTTTTAACCCGCGGTAGTTAATTTAATTCAATTTAATCGATCAGCTCCCCGTCATCAAAGCCGCGCTATAGCCGGTGAAATCAAAAGTCGTGGGGAAAGTTTAAATCATTTAATCGATCAACTCATTTCTTCTTTTAATTTAAAATTCCGCGTCTGGATCCGTTCTTCGATTTCACCGGCGGAGACGTGGCTTTGATGACTTGAAGGCGATCGATCGAACAGAAGCCGGAAGAAGTTTACGTAACAACGGGGCGAAGTTTGGGAGCCCTGACTCTACTTCAAGACAGCCGCGACAATGTTGAACGGGGCGGGTGGGGTTTGCGACCGTTCGAGCCGTGTCCCTAACGAACGACCTCTCGATGCGATTTCGATTAGGAAAAAAGAAACTGTGTTTCGGTATTCCAGTCCGTGCATCACCCCACCCGAATTACACGCCCCCCCCGCGTCAGCCTTCACCGTCGCCTATCCAGACTCCAACGACCCGACTCGCACCATCCCAGACATTTCCCTTTATGTTGATGGGCGTTGATGAGGCTCGCTCGCGTCCTCAGCAGCATTTTCTCATTTCCTCTTCGAACGTGCCTAAAACTGAAGCCGAGGCCTAGAAAAGGGAACGGTTTCCATTCACGAAATCCCGGTAATGAAAAACTCCATAAACAAACTTGGCGATCTAACCCCGACTTCGTGTCCCTTCCCCCTTTTACTACGAAGACCCCGACCAGTACAGACACAGTTCATCTGTACAAATGCTGACCTTATTGCTTTTATCTACACTTTTCTTGGTTTTCCTTTAAAAACTAATAAACTCAGTCAAGCGTGAAATCCAGCATAGTCTGTTTAAAGCTGGAATAGGTTGACGGCGAGTCTGTTAGCCGATAGTCGATAGTATCCATGGACTCAAGATCTGTCCTGGATGTCTATTTCTCTTTCCCTGTAGGGGAAAGCCACCATGGCGTTTTCCTTTCTTGTAACCACAAAGCTAAATTGTCCTTGCAGTTGCCAGCAGACTTCACTTTGGTGCAGTATGGTTCTGTTTGCACGGCTAATTAAACTTACCCGTCCAAGGAGATGCGATCCACGTTATAACCAATAAGGCCAAAGGAAAACTTTACGAAAGTTACAAATTTCTTAGATGTTGGATGTGCTTACTTATTTATTAGTATTTGGGGGGCGGTTATCTCACCTGAATCCACACCCGCCTCTGTTTTCGAAGAACTAGCCGAAAATTTCCATATCCGTGTTTTAATAAATGACGAGAGAAATCTGCAGGAAATTTGACTCGAAGACTGCCAACGAGACCCGAACAGGAACCTTTACCGGGCCACGCGGCCGGCAGACAAAAGGATCCAACTGCGGTACCAATTAACAGCACCCTGTTCTCGAAGAAGAGTTCTGATTCTGGAAACCGCTTCTTGCAAAAGAACTAAATAACTTTATCTATTTTCCCCACCATTCAGGTTTTTCCTAAAAGTTTAACTTCATAGTACCTAGCCGTCGTAGTAACTAATTAAATAATTACTTTTCTTTACCCTTTCTAACGGCAGCCAGGATCGGGAAGAGGGAAAGCGCAGGTGGTTTGTCTACCCGGCTCCAGAGATCTTCCATCAAACAGCCTTTCTTTCCATTGGTGGAAAACATCACTGAAAGACGGGAATTAACGACCCTTTCTTACTGATCGCCTGCGTGTTTATTACACGAGTAACGCAGTGGTCCAGTGGTTAGCACGCTAAAGCAGAGGAGCCGAGTTAGATCGGCATATCTCTCTGACATTACTTCCCTAAATGGCCTCATGGGATTCGTCCCACGTCTAAGAATGAGTTCTGGTAGGGATTTTTCGGGTACACGTGGCGGAAGATGCAGTAGTAACACTTGGCTTAGCTTACACCTTCACAACGACCAAGAGAGCTCCAAGCCGTAGTAGCACCCAGGTAAATGGATTGGTCACCAAGGTAGATGACCCACTCCCAGCTCCCTGTTGCGAGACGTTCTTAGACCTCGAAGTGAACTCAGGGGTTTCTAGATCGAGTAAGAACTGATCCTTCGTTTTTCTTTTGTAACAATTTTTCGCGTTATAAAACTTTCCAGTGCTTTACCGAAAATGGTACACCGCCGCCAGAATGTGTTTGTCCCTTCTTGGTTCCCTCTTCCGCGGGCGGACGTAGGATGGTACTTCAAGCATGCAGCTACAACGCCCCATGTACACGGGGAAACTCTCTAGCGAGAAAGTTAACACGGTTTGTCAATGAAGATCTAGCGTAACGAGTAAAGTCTAACTGCTGCTGTAAATCACGACAGAAGAACCCGTCTCCCGATTTACACGGATTTCCGCTGTTCTCGAAGGTTGAGGAAGTATATCCACTCAAAATTTCCGGAACATTAACGTCATCTGGCAAAAAAAAATATATATAATAAAATAGAAAGGAACTCGAGCACCGTCATATTGTTTTCTCTTCCTTACAGCTTCTCTTAATTCCCTGGTACTTACCCAGCGTCGGCAATAAAGTCAAATATTTCAGGAAAAGATAAGGAATTTTTTTGGGGGGGAATTATATTCGGAAGAGAATGTTCTGGACTGCTTCCAGGTTTTTGCCGAATTTGTACCAGGGCGAAAAATTAATAGTCTTAGATACAGCTCAGCTCGGTTTTGGTTTTACACGGTTGAGCAAACTGAGAGACTGAAAACATCTCTTTAGTTTTCTACAGTCGGCGAGACCGGGGGGGGAGGGGACTTCTTCCATAAATTCTCAAAAGGTGTCGCCATCGGCCCGGAGTAACTGGAAATGCAAAACAAACGAGATATATTTCCGGCGAAAACCGGCCAGAAGTCGTCCATTCTAAATCAATTTAACGACGGCTCCGCTAAACGTTTCCTTTCCCGTTGTTGCTGTTCCTCCGGATGGGTTTCTTTTTTACAAACCAGTAGCAGTTTTTCCGACCCTGGCTCTAAATTGCGATTTATGTCAAGTCACCGTTGTACGTTTCTAAAAAGGGGCGTGAGGCGTGGAAACATCGTCAGGGCCTTTGATGTGAGAAAATGCTCGATTGCATCTTCCGAGCCGTCAAAGGGAGTTCGAAAATCCAGTCGGCCAATCGATCAAAGCTGGTTAAAAAGAAAAGTAATATAGTTAAGAAGACTCCCAACAAAATGTGTTGGTGCTTCATGTTCTCGTGGGAAATATAGATTATTTGTGCGTTGTTGTATATTGCTAAATTGTATTATCTCAGTCGAAGATGCTGGGCTTCCAGAAATAAAAACAGAAGACGGCGCTAATACCCAACTTCGAAATCCTAACCTTTATCCATGATAAAAGGGTTAATATGTGGTAGTAATTGTTTTAGTAGAGCGGAAAGCCGACAATGGCCGAATTTCCATTGATAAAATAAAATTATAACTAAATTTAAAAAAAAAAGAAGAGAGAGACGGAAGAGAAAAGAAGAATTTTCGTTAGTCAAATGTTTGTTCGCTAATTAAATCTTTATTCACCCAGCTCTTAAATTAACAAACCGGCACAAGAGGCAGCGAGGAAGTGGGGAAGGCAGAAAGAAGTTCTAATTCTAAACTAATCTCGAACGCTGCGAGAAGTCAGCGAGATCTCACCAAGGGGGGTGGGTGGGTGGGTGGGATTAAACTTCATGCAAAACGGATTTTGCTCTTTGGCTTTTCTAAACCCCGAAGCGGAAATTAGATTTAAAAAAGAACAAAAACTTAAGTGCTGCAAATAAATCTGTCAGAGCAGAGATAAATCGGCAGGTTCTTGTGAGGCACAAAGCTTGAGGTAAGAGCGTTGCTACTGCAGCCAGCGCAGACTGTCCCGACGACGAGCTTAAGGCACATCGGCCATCCTCCAGCGCTTCTCCATCCGTCTCGCCCCTCGCCCATAATCTGCGAGAACTGATCTCCCCAGTGGGTTCCTTCGCCCCGCGTCTCCCCCGCCCGCAGTCTTTGAACCCAAGGTTCTTCTTGTACGTCTTCTCGAATGGTGAAGGTACTGACAAGGATCGAACCGATGGACGTAAGAACAGAAATAGAACGGAGTAACGTGATGTGAATAAAAGGGGCAGCAGGAGGAGGAGGAGGTTAATTTGAACACTTATAAATGACGATCGCATAAAGAACATTTACAAAAAAGAAAGAAAAACTTTGCTGCCAAAGATTTGTGGCGTTTTTGTCTTTGAAAGCTGCTTGTTATTACCCATAAAGTACCACCAGTAGGACCTGGAGCGCTAGCTGGGATGTGGACAGATTTGAAGAGCCACCTTAAAGAAGAAGGAAAAAAAAACAAACTAACTTACTACTATTATAATTAGAAAACGGAAGAAAATGGATTACCCGGAGAAAACGTAAGCTGGCAAGCTGGTACGGGAGGGGGAGCGAGAGCGAGAATCAGTGGCCGACGAGAAGAATTAGCCGAAGTTCAGCTATGACCGAAGGGTGCGTGTGGAACTACCCTTCATCCAAAGGTTTTTGTAGCCAGAGTACATTTGGCAGTTTGGTGGTTAACTCCTGACATTAGCCGGCAAGTTCCAATATTGAGTTAGTGCGTGCAAGAAGGAAACAACAAATACACACACACAAAAAAGAAATTACCTTTTCTGATCGGTCCTTCTGCGCTTCGGCCGACTAAAACCATCACGCTTCTCCACACGACATGTGCAATTGCTTCGGGTAAACTCAGCCGGCAGGAGCTAAATCTAACTTAATGGGAGACGGCTGCTTAATGCAGGCGAGTCGGATGTAAAATGATGCACGCAGCCGCACTTACCTCCTACCTTGACAATAACCCGGTGTTTACGAGACTCTATTGAGCTGCTACTTTTAGAGTCGCGAAATAAAATTACACTCTTCTTAGGACCGTTACCGTAGATCTCTGTCAGTGCAGAGCCGGGTGTTTAACGACCATTCCTCCAGCCTAGCCATCGGACCGAAGACCCATCCCTCTTACCTCCAGCTGTTATTATGAAGTAGGTGGGGGGATGAGCTTTAGGACTGTTTTCTTCACGATCTTTGATTGCGGTAGGCAGGATAAGAAAGCCTAAGTATTTATAATTTGAACATTCTCCCCCCCTCCTCGCGATTCCTCGGCTGCTTCGTCGAAAGTAGTCGCCTTCCTCGTCCGAAGATATCTATTCTTAGGATGCAAGCCGGTCAGATAGATGTCAGCCCTGAAGGCTAGACGGGTTATCGGCTTGCTCACATGAAAAACCTTGTAATAATTAAGAACCTGCCTTGATACTGAACTCCATTTGGCTGAGGAAAAATAATTATCTAAACCATCAATATGAATTGTGCATTTAGGCACTTCTTGTAATGGGAGGCAACTCTGATTGGTTCTTGATAGACGCTAAAACTATGAGTAAAATCAAAAAGACATACCGATTTATGTTACGCCCATAATGTATGTGTATTTTTGGTTCAGTCACTTGCATGCAGAAAGTACTTTTTCATTTGTATCGCACATACACAAAGTGAGTATGTAAATACTTTATTGTACATACAGGACTAAGATAAAGTGGAGCTGAAGTCCACCTACAGGTGTTTTCTGATACGATGAATACGTGTCTTTGTTGAGTATACTGATTGCATTCCCCCTCCTCAGATCCGCCACTTTATTTTATGAGTATCTCAGATGTTTTCTTTGAGTTTAGTTTTCTCAGATCCAGTGTAAATCTTGTCTTAAAGCTGTCGAAAACATTTAAAGCATAAGGATTCAAAATGGCGGAAGTTCAGCAACTGCGACATTAGTGAGAAAATCCTCGTGTCTAACTTGCAGAAACCGTAACTGATATTTGTTCGGTGAACAGGATATTCCAAGCTCCGTATTATCTGTGAAACAAAAGCTGCAGAGATAATTTAAAAAAAAAATTACTAAATAAAGATTTTCGTTGTCAGCTTTATTTGTAATACAGGAGTCGTTGTGCGTAGTTATCTGATTAGCTCAGCGTGTAGACAACGGTTTGTTGTAGCAATGGTCTTCTTAAGGCGATAGCTCGCGGCATGCACGGTTTGGACTTCTCGTCCAAGATGCCTCCAGATCAGAATGTATGGAAGGAAAGGTTTCGTTAATCTGGCAGCAGTCCAGCTTTCAACTCTTTGTTTAGTACCTTGTTAGTGCCGCTGCGGTAGAAGAGATCATATCTTTCGCAACCACTGCGGTTAGATTGACAGTAATTACAAGGAATAACTGCTGGGTAACAGAATTAAAGGAGCGGCTATTACTGTCCTTGATAACATTAAAAAAACAACATAACTCCCCCCCCAAACTGAACGCTAAATAAATAAACTAAGTTGTCATCATCATCGGCGGTAACAACATGAAACCGCACAGTGTGGAGAGTCTTCAAAGAAAATGATGGGAGTACAGCCGACGCGTATCCTATTGAAGTTGAATACAGAAGTACAGCAAACCAACAGTTACTATTTTGTCGGAGAGAGAAAGAGCAAATGTTAATTGGCATTTTCTCAGTTACTTCGGAGGCCCTATTCAAAAATCAACACTATTTTAACGCAAATCATGGTTTCAATGAACCTTTATTAGCTTATATTGTGTCATCCGCTCCTTTCGGTGCTGTCCCATCTTTTTAATCTCACCGAAACCATGTAAGGCCTAGAGATATCAGAATCCAGGTTAGTCATTTTAATAGGGTTCATGAGGCAAAAGTGATGCTGCTTGGATTTACCACGTGGATTGACATCCACACACGGACAACTTTTCGTTGAAGATCTTGCCAACCGCATTTACTTACGTTTAGTCACTTGACAAGAGTATTTATTCTTAAAGAATCACAGAAATCTGCATGCTTTTAACACTTATCATTCTCAGTTTATTACTCGTTTTAATATTAAAATACCAATCACAAATTATCAAAGGTGTATAAATAAATTATTAATCAGATATTCTCATTTTGACATTTCTGAGAGTCATTCTGTGGTTTTGTTATCTTTGAAGTGACAGCAGAAAAAAAGACGCACAATAGAAAGCTATTCGATAATAGGCACATGACGTAACCAAAAGTGTTTGTAGTTTTCTTGACAGGAGAGCTATGCGTCGTTAACACAAATACCGCATTTTAAATTGAAATTACAGTTATGGAGTAAATCACGAACAGTACTGGATGTTGTTTAGGCTTCCGATGAAGTTACACGTTAAAAAGGTTAACAGGAAGAGGTGAAGCAATTGGTGTTAGTGGTACACTTTTGTTATCGATGAAGAATATTCTGGAAATTAGAGAAGAATTCGTAGTAATAAACGGAATATCATTTTTATATCAACAAGCTTTTAGCGTGTCGCATTACTTAATATGATGCTATTTCTTCTTCTCGATTTACATTAATAATATTAATAGTTTGGTGGACCCTAATATGAAGAATTTTATGCATGATAGTTAAATTTATACTAGAGTTTAGTTAAGAAATGAACAAAGGGAAATTTAGGTAAACTTGGATAATTCGTTAAATTGGTCAATGAAATGGAAATATAAACTTCATCGATAAAACACCAATAGTATATTGAACAAGAACTATAAACTGTTAGTATGTGACGGATACTAAATTAGCAAACTTAAAAATCTGAAATAGGAAAAAACTGCATCTCAGTTTCTATCACTGCTCGATCTTGCGCTGAAGATAAGTACAGCTGCGACGGTTCTCCGATGTAGGTTATTCTCCTCTTAACATGCTGATGAGGTCGCTGCTGGATTTAGCCAGACAATGGTTCCGTAATTAATCTCGTGCCAGCCGAGGGACATTTCTGAACAGTTGAATTAGTTAAGGCAGCTAGAGAATTCTCAGCTTTTACTTACAGAAGACCGTTGTATTTGCTGCTGTAACACGGTTTAAGTTTCATGTATTTTAAAGAGACTATATATATATTTATTTAAAAAAAGTAAACAAAGTAAAAGAATCTGTTTGTCGCGGTGCTGCCCAGATGACATTTTAACCGATCCGACCCATAAATTAACAAATGGCTGTCCTACAGAGCCTGGTTTTTGTACACGTTCACGGCCCCCATAGGATTTAATATTACTCCGTTTATAATCGGTTCTCAAGCGATTATTATACATTTAAAAGAAAAGAAACATTTAGGAAGAAGAATTGCGTGCCTTAATTAGTGTCGCTAATGTTTGCTCCAAGTTTGTCTATCTAATACAGTTGTTCGCTTCACCGCACAAGCTGGCTGTCTATTCAAACAATGTGCAGTGGACAGTAAAGGAATTTATGGATGTAATCCCGGAGAATTTGCCCCACTCCATCGGCGTCAGTCACTTGTGAGCAGCCGCGGTAACGAGGAAATAGAAAATGTGTGTGTGTGTGTGTGTGTGTGTGTGAGAGAGAGAGAGACGCATTTATCGAAAACTGAAACCGCTAAACAAATTTATGAGTAGATTATCTAAATACCATGACAGCGCTATAGCCGGTCGTCTGCTACAGTCAATTGTTTGATGGTAAATCGCAGTCGGGAATGCCAAAAAAACATCGTTTCACGGAGAGATTTTTCCAGTAGAAGCCACACTGTCGGATAATTTTGGCAGCCATCGTAAATCGAACCACACGGGGGCGCTGTTTTTACCGGAAGTTGTGGTTCGCTTCTCCAGGCATCAGTGGTCCAATAAAAGTCCTTATTACCAAGAACTAGGTGGACATTCTGAAAAGAAAAGGGAAAAATAAAAAAATGGTTAGGCAGTAAAAATGTATGCGCGGACGTTAGTCAGGCTTAATTAGAGGTAGCGGGAAATAGTGTTACTCCGGAAAAAACAACAACAAACAACAAAATCTGTGCTCCTCTCCTTAAAAAAACACAAACAAGAAGTGGGGGAAAAAAGAAGGAACCGGCAGGTTCAGACGGCGATTGGAATTAAACGACTCGAACAAAGGGCATTCATCAAGGTGTGTACATAGCTGTGTCGTCGTGCACCGTTCATGGACGAAATTTATAGGATCCAGTTGAAGTTCAGAAAAAACGTCCTACCCCCCCATCAAAAAATAGCTTGGACCCGGTAACACAATTAGACGAGAGCTCGACGTCGAGTGGCTTGGAGCACCGACGGACCCCAGGAGCCGACTCTTGTGTGCGATGTATTTTGGTTAAAAACAATTCTACAGACTAAATATCGCATTAGAAAAACAGCAACCAAACAATTCAAACAGGTGGGCGAAGTCGGCGTTTGAAGTACGCTAAAAACTGACAACAGGTAAAAAAACAAAAAAAAACAAAAAAACGAAACAGAATAAAAACCGATTTATTTTAGTTCTCGCTCGATCCATTCATTTTACGCATCCACTAATTTTGTAAACTTTGCACATTTTAAAGAAGACTGCAAAGATTGTAGAAAACTGTGAATGGACGCCATTGGTTGGTTCGCCCCTCAGGTCATGCCCAAGGCCCACGTGCAGTAGATCAGCTCCACCTGTTAGCCACTCGAAAACCGAACATAGCACACTTACCATGCCATCTACACCGGTGTACACGAGTTATCGCAGCACTTTGTATTTCAGATAGAAGATGGAGCGTCTATTTCCAGATTTGGATATTTACATAAAAGTCAATAGATACACTTTGTAATAATGTTATTAATGAAGAATATTATTGTAGGTAAAGAAATACTTAAACAATAGATTTTAAAAAAAGACAAAAACTGCTTCATTCGTAGTCTAAATATATATTTTAATTATTTAAAGTAAAGCAGTAACTTTTCTCTGTATTGGATATGAGACGTTTGGGAATAAACCTGACAAATAATTTCAGAACAATTAATGATTTTCCGCTTATTGGAGATTAGCAAATTATTCCGGATATTTACAGTTACTAATATTAGCTGTCATAATTATGAATTAGTTAAGATTTTAAAGCTTCCATAAACCACATACAGTATGGCTGTTCGGTGGTCCATTGGTTAGCCTGGTGTAACTGGGGCGTATCTTTCCCTGCGTGGTTTCTTCTTCCTCAGCCGGCCAGTTTCCGCCCACATCTAAAAATAAAGGGTTCCATTAGGGATTTGTCTGCTGACCTGTATCGCTTTCTAATTTGTTATTGGAAAGGACATTTTCCCTGCCGCAGTGAAGATCTGGTATATGATTGTGAATAAAACTGTAATTGGATGTTGTAAATCAATAGTAGTATCCGTTTGCAGTAGTAAACTAGCCTGGTTGTTCACCCCTAGAGTCTGGTAAGGGTCATAAAGGCTTCGACTTCTTTGTGAATTATAATGGTCAAAGTATAGTGAACATTCTTAACTGATAATAAGAATAGCTGCTGTTTTCAGTGACGTCGATTCTCAGTCTTTTTTATAGGCTCCAATGAGAAACGATTTGTTCATTATGGTATGGCTATAAATTTCCATAGCCACTGTAATAACCGCCAAACGTCTGCGCAGTTTCCATAGCTACGTGAACATCAGATTATCTCCAGAATTCCGTTTACAGTAGAAACTGAACACTGCTTCTTTACGTAGTTACTTGTATGACGTAAACTATTTTTCATATTTACATTGACGTTAAATATTATAAACTGCTCATATTAACAATGTCTACAATTTATTGTTAACGAAAATACATTATTCCCTTAAAAAGAATTTAAAATTGTACAAACCTTATATCGGAATATATAAACCGTTAACTGCGACCCTATTATCACTTTAAGCTTTTTACATAAACATGGATTCCGTAAGTTATTAGTTTTGAACAGTCCATGCCGAAGACATAATACCACCATTTCTTACTACTAATTTAATACCTGCTAACTTATGGCACGCTTTTATCTGAATGTTGCTGGAACTCATTACTGATGACTATTGCCAGTGTTGATTCTTTTTTTTTTTGTTGGCAGATGAAAATGGAAACTAAAACAAAAATCATAGGAATGATGTTTGTCCATTTTTCCTCTTAAAGCTGATTACTCCCAAAGAAAAACGATGAAGGAGTTTCATGAGAGTGGTGCGCTTTCGACTAAATATGGAATAAATGAACCTTCTCAACTTCAAAGGCCTAGGATAGAAGAGAAATACCAGATAGACCACCAGTTCTGAAGTGTAGAGCAAACCGTTTCCTGACGGTTAGTTAATTAACTTCTTACCAAACTGTTGGCATCTCAACCTCTGATACCAAACATCTGCTGAGCAGCAGCCAGGGTTTTAAAAAACCCAACTTACCTTAGGCCCCATTGCATTGTGGTCGGGTGATGGCAGACCGGAAATATCTAATCTGAAGGAAGGCTTAACTGCGTTTGCTCTGGAAACTTGTTGGAAAAGCAGATGACAGAGTCATTGGTATGGTGAGGGCGTGGTTCCGAACGCCAGCGGCTCATCCTGGGAGTACCGTGCCCGGATGGGCTTCTCGTGGCGGATCGGTAGAAGACTAGGACCGGCGAATGTCTGCCAAACGGTAGTCGAAAAAACGATTTGAGTGCCACGCGACGCGAAACAAACAAACAAACTCGCGCCGTGTAGACGGGAAACGGTAAAGAAGTAGAAGCGTTATTCTCTTGTCGCACCTTCCGAAAACCTGGCAAAGATCCACCGCCTGTTGCCGGAAATGAGAGCCACGAACGCAACACGTTGTTCTTTCTACCCGATGGTTTATTGTCTGCGAGCTTTTGTCAAAGAAACAACAAGCTACCGTGTCATAGGTTTAAAACATAAGTTGTTTAATTAGTTCGGTTGCGGTAAGCCATCAGTACAGTTTCTCTGAAAGTTGTTTCAGTGTATGGAATTGCAGTTGATGATGATGTGAGTGGAGTATCCAATGCCACCCGTCTACTAGTCAGTCGGTTATTAACACAGAGGTCTCGCTGGCAACAAGTCGATTGTTTAACCGTTAACTAAATTTACTCACGCAAGTAAAAACCACACGGTCTGCTCTGAGCTAATCTATCTCTTGTATTAATCATTTCCGTCCGTTTAAAGAGACCCCTATCCCGGGACAAGTCTCGCGCTCCTCTCCATGTTAAATTTCCGGACCCTCTCCAATCACATTCGGGCACGGTCGGTGGATGAGCGCCCTTCAGACATGCCCTCACCCGTGAAGAATTAGATCCAGGTCCTAATTTTCCATTGCCAACTGTGGTATGTTGTTGTGTTTCTCTAAAATCTCCTATACTACAGCCTTTTTACTTTCCTAAATCAGCGACTGGAAACAACGTCACGCACGCATGCGCGCACACACAAGGAACGATAACAAGTAGCTCGTCAGTCGATCACCTCTCTAACGTTTCTCATAGATTTTAAACCTCACGCGTTAAGAACCGTCAAATACGTCCATTTTCCAGATCAGCAGAGTAAATCTCTCCAAGACATTCCGGATAATCCCATTCCGGCGCCAGTGTCGGCACACAGGGGTAAAATCCAGCAGAGAGAGAAAGAAGGGGAAGAAACTCTGCCCCTCAGTTACGTGATAGAGATAAACATCGTATTTAAAGGCCTTTGGAAACGAAAATGGTGAAGTCAGCATGGCATTTATTTGCCGGTATGAACTTTAAATAATGTTTGTTGAGGCATTAAATACGCGACTTTGTGCACTATTAAAAACACTAACAAAATGTCAATTTTGAAATTATTCAGCGGGATTCTGTCAAAAAGGACTAAGAATTTGTCCACCAAGCAATTAATTCTAATCATTATGATTATTTTACCTTAATATCCCAATAAATGTTTTTTTAAAAATAACAATTCTTACAGTAGCTGAACACCAATGTCGTTAATTATTATTCCACAATGTCAGCTTTAAGGTAGAAAAAGAAAAAAAATAAAATTAAAAGGTTTTGGGAGAACCTTTTACCTATAATGTAGCAAAATTTGAAAATTAAACGAAAAGTTGCTTTAATACTAAAGCGACTAAACGAAAGAATAGCAAAGGAGAGAGAGAGAGAGAGAGAGAGAGAGAGAGAGAGAGAGAGAGAGAGAGAGAGAAGAGAGAGAGAGAGAGAGAGAGAGAGAAGAGAGAGAGAGAGAAGAGAGAGAGAGAGAAGAGAGAGAGAGAGAGAAGAGAGAGAGAGAGATGGAGAGAGAGAGAGAAGAGAGAGAGAGAGAGAGAATAAATATAGATGCTCAATGAGACTCGAAACAAACTTTGGTGTTTAAAATTGAAAATATTTGGAAATTAAGCTTCGCTGTTATCTACAAATCAGATTATTGGCAAACTGTGCTTTCTGATGGAATGAAGTTGCCATCTTCTTTAACCAAATTATTGATGGCATTGACTGTTTTACATAGGAAACTTTTGGAATTAAGTGCAAGGAAAATTAAATCTACTAAAAAACCTGTCAGCATGTTACCATATTAACGGCAGGTGCCGCAAGCATGAAAAGGGTTGCATCTGAGCTGGAATTGTTCATTTGCCAAAGCAGTCGCATCGCTCTCCAGTACAAAACGAGCTCGATTCCGTCACTCCACGTGTCTTCCACCGGATTATTGCGAAACAGAAAAGCCGACATTTCCCAAAGGAAACGAAATTCGTCGCCTCAGAGTAATCGGCGTAAAGCTGAATTGGTGACGTCGTCTCCTTCAGCTTCTCGCACTGAAAACAGCCCGCATTATTTGTGTGGTTGCCATTGTTACCATTTTTTTTATTAGCCGGAACAATTACGATCGGAACAGTCCGGTCGAAGCGCTTGCCCTCTTATCTCTTAGTTCCATGCGTCACGAATTGAGGAAGCGAGGTCGTAAAGCACGACCACGGGTAGCCTCCCCACCCCGAGGCTGACTAGAGAAAGGTTGCGACATTTTTTTCCCTTGCTGATCAGCTGTGAACGTAGTACGCATAGTGGATAAACGTACTCAAAGAAGCGATTCCTACTTTCTGTTTCACGCTATGCCGTGGCGCATAAAAGCTGTAATTTCGCAGTACCTGTCACTATAAGGTACTTGCGAATAATAAGGGTCTACTTAAGAAAAGAAGATTTTTTCTTTGATCGATGAACAGATCATGTAAAAAAAATGAAAATTAATAAAAATCGAAAGCACTCCAGCCGGGCCTTATTACCCTAATGTCTGGGTAAATGCTGTCTGGGCATGTGAATTCTCTCCAACAGTATTTCTGTATTCAAGTATCTCACCGGCCACACTGCTTCATCTTAAGGTTTTCATCACACAGTAATCAGTTGGATAAATCGCTCCAGTCTGCATTCACTTCTGAGATGATAAGGGCGCTTTCGTGTTAGGAAACAAAGACCCCATGACAGTCTAATCCTTATGTAGTTGATGTTATTCTTTAGTTTCTCCTTCGCGATTTCCTTTATAAGTGAAGAAGTTACCAGCACAGGGGCCTTATTAACCAAAACGGAGGAATGTTTCAATACCCGTACAGTTGAAACGGCAGCAGCTACTTTGGATTTGCTGTATCAAAAAGGTAACTATAGTTTTAAACTGTTTCTTTTTGTTGCCATTTCAATCTGCAAACACCTATCCTTTGAGTTCCCACAGAACGGCAGCAGGCAGAATTCTTTCAAAATAACTTCTAAGTCAGACCACGTGTGCTTATCCGAAAGAGGAAATTTACTCTGGCACGTGACCTAAGATTCTGAAGCGTTTACTGCAGCGCCATCTTTCGTTCATATAGTGTACTATTGCGATTTTCGAAAAAAATGAGCCTCACTACCAGTCTGGATTTTTCAGTCACAGGAACCTTAAATGCCCTTAATAAAGTCTTCATACATCGTCTCGAACAAAGCTAATTTGAAAACCCAAAACGTTATATTGTTTTATCCGAATATTTAGAGAACATGATTTTATTTTCTCCAAATTTCTCTATTCAGCGTTACACTGAATTAGAGTAAGATGCGGATGTACAATGGCATAATTTAGCACTATACGACGACGTACAATATGGCCATACTCTGTAAAGTCGTCACACGTTTTAAAACATTATATAATGAGATGTTAATTATACTGTACGCATATTCCACCCATCTACATACACCAGACATATTCGCCGAAGATCTAGAAATTAACTACAAATGAAACACGTTTACCTAGAATCTGCGAATAACTAGAAAACACAACCGGGCCGGCGATGCTATAACTGTTAATGTTATCACCTAAAGATGTTTGCCTTTAATTTTGATAGTAAACTGTAGGCACGACCAGAAAGCCCTCTTTCTCCTACTAGCACACTCCTCATCCCTCGTGGTTCAGCAAACACAGAGTTTTAATTGTCGGTACGTGGACGATATCTTTGCACTGTTTGCCTCCGCTGATGAGATGGATGATTTATTACCTTAGCTCTCTTTACAGCATCCCAGTCTCCACTCCACTCTGGAGGCAGAGCGTGAAGGCTAACTCGCTACATGTATATAAATAAATTGATTACTTCTGTATATCGAAAGTCTACAGACATCAGCCTGAATAGCACTCCATTTTCATTCAAATAGGACTTAGCTTTTATTTAATATCTGGCGTCCTTCAGAATGCGCTCTCTCCTGGAGGCTGTGATAAAGGTAGGTGTCGTTTATTACTAAAAGGGGCTGACATTAAACGGCTTTCCAAAGTCTGATGCTTATAAAAAAAAAACAAAAAAACAATTACATGTTTTGAGATGGCGCATTACAAATCCTCGTGTCCAATCAGTTATTGATTTAACATCGGCCCCTCTGGGCGGCACGGTCGACCAGCGGAGGTCTAGACCGCTAGTTCCGGGGCGCCGACTCCATTGAGATTTAACCCTCCCCTGGCACGCAGCTTCTCGCTTCCCCTCGCCAGACCCATTCTTCAGGTCTTCCGATTTTCTCTCACATCTAAGAATTGAAGAATTCTAGTCGATCTTTTATTTCGGAAGTCGTAAGTGCCGGGCCAGGATTACCAATGCCCCCTAGCTGGCAACGACTTTTCACCAGAGTTCCCTTTTCAGCAGCAGCAACAGTCGCCCTCTAAGACATTTTTTTTTTTTGTGTGTGAATTACGCTTGGGAAACAAAAAAAGAAAAATTCCAAATTTTCCATTAAGTGCATTCGTTCATTTTTTTTTAACTTCACCATTGCAACCGGAAGTAGCAGCAAATCTCTATTTCCGACAGATCGCATCCGGGAAATTTTCGTACATTTTGTTCTTATGACGTCATTTCCTGCTTCTCACGGGTCTCTTAAATCATCGACAGACAGACGGTTTCCGGGCTACGACTTCCAAGTCGTATCCGTGCTACTGTTGTTGTCACGCCCCACATCCAGAACATTAGCTGGACACGGAGGAGGAGGAGGAGGAGGGGGGGCCTGGTATGGAAGAACAAGAGGAAACCGCACATTCAGCAGCCGTAACAGTCCAGTAAACTGCCCACTGGACCACCGCGCCGCTCTTCTGCTGTATTTTTTTTGTTGAAAAATTTGTTGGTTATTTAAAACCAACTGAAGGCTCATTAGAGACATTCCGCAGCTTGTGTAACTCTCTTTTTACTCCGTTGTGGGATGCTAATTTTTCTTTATTTAAAGGAAAATATGCATATTTTTGACAGCTAGATAATTGAAATTAAACACAGAATATTTTTGCTGACTTTAAAATTGCGATTTTAAGTCATTAACGCCGGCAACGACTTCCCTGACAGGTGAGGAATCCGTTACGATAGTTTCACTATACGGGGGGGGGAGACCACGTGACACCAGCGATTTAGTGGGGAGGGGATATTTTGCATATTACTTGAGCTTATTGTACTTCAGGAAAATCATGATATATGGATCAGAATTTAAATTGCGCAGATTACCATTCCAAGTGGGGTAAAAGACGACTAAGGTAAATTCTGCGGCCCTGCCCACCTGATTATGGTGGTGGTGTGGCAGCAGATAATAGATCCGTTCTGTGCTATATGAGTGGCGGAACGTCTAATAAGACTCTCGACGAGCCACCCGTCCAGGTTCTGCCGCCATGATAGAATTAAAAGATGAAGCCCTCGCAGAGATTCGGGAAACCTGAACTAGACGCAGCGCAGAATCTCCTTGATTCATATTCAGATAGGGCAGAGGTCTGTCGGGTGGTTGCGATGGGTGGCGGGTCCAAGTACCAACTTAGAAACCTGCTCTATAGCTTGAAATAATTGGCCCTTTTTACAAATGAGAACAGGTGTCCAAATTTATATGGTAGGAGGAAACTGCATAACGGAAAAGAGAGGGCAAGGAACCGTGAACAAGAACTTGACCACAAAAAACAGTGCAAATCTCAGAGAGAGAGAGAGAGAGAGAATGACGTCAGAGAATATATGTAACATCACTATAGAGAGAGTTGACGTCAGTACAGAGAGGGAATGACGTCAGAGAATATATGTGACGTCACCATAGAGAGAGTTGACGTCAGTACAGAGAGAGAATGACGTCAGATAATATATGTGACGTCACCATAGATAGAGTTGACGTCAGTACAGAGAGAGAATGACGTCAGAGAATATATGTGACGTCACTATAGAGAGAGTTGACGTCAGTACAGAGAGAATGACGTCAGAGAATATATGTGACGTCACCATAGATAGAGTTGACGTCAGTACAGAGAGAGAATGACGTCAGAGAATATATGTGACGTCACTATAGAGAGTTGACGTCAGTACAGAGAGAGAATGACGTCAGAGAATATATGTGACGTCACCATTGAGAGAGTTGACGTCAGTACAGAGAGAGAATGACGTCAGAGAATATATGTGACGTCACCATAGATAGAGTTGACGTCAGTACAGAGAGAGAATGACGTCAGAGAATATATGTGACGTCACTATAGAGAGAGTTGACGTCAGTACAGAGAGAGAATGACGTCAGAGAATATATGTGACGTCATCATAGATAGAGTTGACGTCAGTAAGAGAGATAATGACGTCAGAGAATATATATGACGTCACTAGAGAGAGAGTTGACGTCAGTACAGAGAGAGAGAGAGAGAATGGGCGGTGATTTTTCGCGCGCTTCTTCGTCGGTAAAATCGATGTGGTTCGGAAGTCTTTTGCTTTTCGCGCTAACGACAGCCATAAAAAAGACGATCGCGCAGGCCCTTTTCGCTGAGACGTGGTCGTGCTACCCGCTCCCTGTGTAAGCGCGCCAGTAGCCATTCTGTAACCAAGACGGGGTTCGAATCATGAAAGCACGGTGCTCGACTTTCAACTTAGTTTCATGGCGCAAACGGCCGCACCTAAAATAGATGAAAAACCAGAATGGAACAGATCGAGCAGAAAGCCAGAGACGCAGGTAAGTCCACGAACCCACGTGTATTCCCCATCAACACAGAGAGTAAACGCCGATTTTTAAAACACGCACGCGTCGGCGATCTCTGCCAGCGCTACAGTACCGCCGCTCATGTCCGGCTATGTACTTCGTGAAGCCCAGCGCGCTGCAGACAGTTAGGGAACACAGCTGCGGAAAGGCACCGCAGAGTTACTAACCGTGATAACGATCATTACATCCCATATTTGGCTTCACGTAATCGAACTGGCTCAGCACGTTCCAGCCAGAACTAATTGCAGCAGGTTAATACTACCGGTATCTCGGACCAGACCGTACAAAAATGGCTACAGCCGACTAATTCACACGCCAGGCGCGTAGTACCTGACACACGGCCCACAGCATCAGCGCCCCCTTACGCCGAGAGGTCTCATTTGCGTCGCCGGACACCGACAGACTCCTCTTTCCCGACGAGAACAGATTTAAATCTTTCTTTTCTGATGATCATTTACGTTTCCGGTGGAAACCAGAGAGCATAGCGCTAACTGCAGCATGTTAGGGAAGAAACCTCTTTAGGTACTGAGGTGTTCTAGTCTCAGGTGCTGGCTGTTTCACGTGACTACAGAAGTACGCATTTCCTTGGATTCCAGCGATGCAGGACAGCAGCGGGTTATGCGGCCCTCAGGCCTTCAGTTAACCCGCCTTCCTGAAGCCGATGTAATCAGCGTGGATTTCCGGACGGTAATGCAAAGGCCCATCGTGCTGGAACAGCTCCTAGCCACGTTTAAGAGAAACGTTTTACCGGTTTTCTCAACCCTAGCGCAGAAAAATAAGAAAACTAAATTTGGAGAAGTACTGAAAGACGGATGGAATACGACGATCTAGTCAACAGGGCTTTTATCTTGGTGGAGGACTGATTGAAATCCACCTGTGTTTGCTTTGGTCTAGGACCAAGAAAAGACGTTCTTCATGATCTGTACCTAACTGGTGTTTTAATTAAAATGAAGAATCCATCCGGACTGATCCAGAATCAGAAGTTTTCTACTCTCGTTTTGGCTTAGAATTCGCATGCGTTAGGTTCGCCCTAAAATCCCATCCGGGGATTTGTTTGGCTCAGAATTTGTTTTTTTCCTTTTCCCTTCTCAATTTTCTGTGCTGTCTCGTCTACATACTTTTTTTTTTTTTTTAATTTTCCCGGGTATTCCGGTTTACCCTCCTAAAGTTTTTCGGAATATGGTCTCACCCGAAATTACCGACAATCGGTTCCCGTGAACAAATGCAATATGTAGCGGTGGTTATTTTTGGGATAACTACTTAATTTTTGGATGGTAGTGTATACGGAAATTTAGCATTTACTGAAATATTTTCTTCTTGGGGAAGAAACAAATGATTTTAAATGTCGCGAGTTGGCGGTTGCCCCCTAAATGTGAAAGAATGAGTATTAATATCGATCTCATACAGAAAAGAAGCGAACAGGCAAAAATATTTATTAATTCAATAAAAACAAGCCAGTCACGTACTAAAACTTTGACGACAGGCCGTTACTCAGAATAATGACAAGGTTGTTGTTTTTAGTGTATAATCAAACTTATTGAACTACTGATATCAGTAATTTACTTTGACGCTGAGGCCAGGAAATCAGTTATTGATATCAGTAAATCGCCTGCATCATAGTGTGACAGTAAATTGAAATGTTACTCCCAATTAACGTGAAACTCTCGAGCTGTATCACTTGGCTTCTCGAACGGATGATCGAAGACGAGGTAAGGAACTTCTTCGCAGGTGTTTCCGTGTATCTGGGCAACGCCCCTCGAACTGTTCTGCAAACTGTTTATTGTTTATTAAGCGGCTTCCATCAGGCATGCAGATAATAATAAATATAATAATAATTATATTTATTTACGCATTATATTCTATATATTAATAATACAGCATCAATGTCATCATCAACAACAAAAAAAATTAATAAAATGTAAAATTTTTAAAGGCAAAAGGAAAAAACAAAAAAAAATTTGACATTTATGTAACCTTTCGTTGCGTTTAATTTGATAGTCACGTGGCAACCGACTGCGTGGCGCCATTCGGTGCCACTGCTATTTGAATTCAAAACAATTTATCTGCCGCTGAAGACTATTTGACGCTGTTTGTTTTAAAAATTCTTTCCGCTAAAATAAACAAATATCCGATGAACACAGTCGGACTAAATAATAATTAAAAAAAAGGTTGGGGGGATAAATCGGAAAGGCAGCTCTTTAAGGGATTCGCCGGAAATGACCTCAGAAGGAGGCTCGGTTAATGAACACCACCTAGCGACTGGATTTTAAAAGAAGTGGATTTCCTTCTTTAGAAAAAGCCGTTAATCTATTTTAAAAAGCGAAGGGATGTCGCCGGAATTCTCGGGGAACAACCCCGCGAGCGGCTGGTTAGAAATCAACATGGAAATGTACATTTCTAAGTGACGACAGCACGGTTGGTTTGTTAGCGCAGGCATCAAGCCGTCCGATCTGTTCTGACGTGTCTGGCTCGGAAACCGCAATCGCTCAACTTGCCGTTCCGATTATCCGAAATAGTTCGATGATCGGCTGGAATAATCGCTAACATTTTTCGCCTGCCTGAACGGGTCCGTGTAGGCTTCAAATCAAAACCGAACATTTTTTTAGTGATTTTTAAGGCGTGATGTTTGAACTAGTTAAGATTGAGAATGTCACTAACGTTCGGCTTCTGTTTCGGAGGGAAGATGGTGCTTGTTCAGAGGTGTCGTCAGGAATATTAAAACTCTAGCCTTACAATTCTATAGCGGAATTTTTTGCCGATTCACGAAGTTAATGCCGCAAGTCAAAAAAAGAAAGAAAAGTTGCTTTATTTTCTTACAACGTCTGGTCTATTCTATTTAACGGATCTGTCTGCTATGATGTCTATGTTCCGATAGATCACCACCACGTTATCGATCGCACTGATCTGTCGCGGTTTCGCTGAGCGAACTCTGCTATTGCAGCGAGCCGGAGGACGTCGTCAGACTCATCGTGACGAATGGGCGGACTAGTGAAGCGAGTTATTACTCGCACTCTCTGTTTTGGACCACCCCTTTATCTCTCAATGATTTTTCTCGTCGCCCTACGGTACTGTTTGGCCCATTTCCGGGTTGGTGATTTTGTTTAAATGGCGCCGATATCGCTGTCAGTTGGCTCTGGTTTCTTAACCATCCAATGTTTTTTCAGGCACCTATGGAGAGCGGGAGGGGGTAGTGAGTTGTCTGCTCTTCTCGGATGTTTCTCGACGCCAGAGGCCATCTTCACTTACGAGGGACCACCATTATTATTATTATTATATTATTATTATTATTATTATTATTATTATTATTATTATTATTATTATTATTATTATTATTATATTATTATTATTATTATTAACTTAATAAACCTTAGCAAACGTAATTGACAAATCTATCACGAAATAAATAAAAACTGAATTTTAAAAACCTTTAGTAAAATTGTTCAGATCAGCCAATATCCGCTTTACCAGTTTTTAAATTTATTATATTAAAGCTTCTGGAAATTCCAATTACCAACTAACGAAAGTAGAGACACGTGGGGAAAAAAGGAGAAAAAAGTGCTGTTTTTTTTTTTTTTAAGGCGGTAAAGCAAAAATGTCACCTGCTTAACTGAGGAGTAACGATGGGTTAATCGCCATTATTCGAAATTATTCAGGATGGGGAAGTCGTTATAAATTTAAATTCCCCACCACGTGCCAACGTTCACGCCAATCGGGAAATTAGAAGTTAAAAGGAAAAAGAAATAATTCCGCGTCGCCAGCCGGAGCCTAATGTAGGGAGAGCGAGCGGGGACTCCACGTCAGCGCGTGGGGTGGGGAGGGGGTTAAATTTTAGCACGAACAACTTTAAAAACCGTAATTATGTCTGAAACCTTTTCTTCTTCTTCTTCTTTTTTTTTTAAAAGAAAAAGATAAAAATAAAAACTTTCAAGTGCTAAATCAAACAGATAGTGCGATTCCAAGTTTAGTGAAACGTCTTTTAGTGGTGTTAAGCGCTAATCTGTTGGTTATTTGTCTTTTGCAATTGAACAGGTGTCCCTAGAGAAGGGGGAGGTTCCCAGTCGGAGTAACTCGGCTGCCACGGGCTTCTCGAACGCGCGCATGCGCGGAAAAAAGTTAACACTTTGCCTTACACTATGCCTCGGTGTAATGAAGAAGGTCTTTTAAAAATGGTCGGTCCGAAAACAAGCAGGCCGTCGGCGTGTTAGGGCTAACATTGCGACGTGAGCGCGCACGCGCGTGTATGTGTATCTGTGTGTGTGTATGTGTATCTGTGTATGTGTGTGTGTGTGTGTGTGTGTGTGTGTGTGTATGTGTATCTCTGTGTGTGTGTGTATGTGTATCTGTGTATGTGTGTGTATGTGTGTGTATGTGTATCTGTGTGTGTGTGTGTGTGTGTGTGTGTGTGTCTGTGTGTGTATGTGTATCTGTGTATGTGTGTGTATGTGTATCTCTGTGTGTGTGTGTGTGTATGTGTATGTGTGTGTGTTGCATAAAATCAGGAGGATCGTCAACTCTCAGTGTCTCATTGAAGTTTTGGTTGATAAGTGAAGAAAACAATTTCTCTTCTTTATTACAACCACGAAATTCACTTTCTGTTAGTGATTTTAGTGAAACTTATTTAGTTTGTTGTCATTAAAAAGTATGGATGATGATGGATAGAAGGTAACCATTGCCCACCAACAATAAAACAACTACTCGGAACAAAAGTCGTGTCCATGTATTGGATATCACTTAAAAAGAATGTCTTCTTTCTGACACCAGACCCGCTGAGCTGCCGAACGGTTTCTGTGAACTGGAACTCGATTTTTCCCGCATTGTATAAGAAAATGGAAAAAAAAAGGAAGAAATACTGGAGTAAAAAGGGGACGTCAGTTTTTAAAGTTTTTGGGTGGTAAGCAAATCATTAAAAAATCTTTCAGAATCTATTCGTAAGTATGCTTGATACGGAATTAGAATCCTTAAGAAATAGAAGGAAGCAGAAATGCAGAGAAACCAATCTTCAGAATGGTCTATGGACGATTAGGATGTTCAAGAAGAAAACAATCGATAACAACGAAGTGGAAATCTTGGTATTCACACTTGGATCGATACTATCGGCCTCGCTTCGAAAGACGCTAAAGACAATCTTGTTGCGTTCAGACGCGCACCTTTCATGTTAACTAGCATCACAGTGACAGCCACCGATAGGTGTTCCTTCTCTAATGGCACCGCCATTGTCAGAGCCGTCAAACCGACGAAAACTATTGTTGAAGAAGTCAGTACCAAGTAGGAAATGCCAACATTTGCGTCTGAAGTCCTTCTCCTTCTGTGTAGGTAAAACCGACAAGTCGTTTTTCCTGGACGTGCGATTAGAAAGTTCCATATATTTAGTTGTTTTTTTTTTAAACTTTTTTCTTAAGGTTACCAACGATGCTGCCACAGTAGGCCGCTTGCGTCTGAATCTTGCTTAATTGCATTTAACGCTTTATCGAGCCGCTGTAAGGCCGCTAGTAAAATCTAAAATTATTGCTCATTCAAACCCGGCCAGTTCTGTTTGTTATGGAGTTACCTCCCTTTAGGTAAAAGAAAAAAGAAAAGGCATTCATTCATCGCCTGGATTTTAGGTGCAGTCACACGGAAACTTGATCGCGGCGAGTTTCCAGACAATGAAATTTAATGTCCTGTTGGCAGAAAATCATTAATCCGAAGTGGTTTTTATCTCTGCGGCGCATATCCATCGGGTCTTTCTCCAGACGAAAGAATAGATGAGGGGTTAGGGGTTTCTGAACCTTAACAATTAGAAACGATAGACGCGATTAGTCGAAACAAAACGTTTGACGGCTGACGTCATAATGGAAGACGCGCGCACTGATGTCCGAAATCTGGCTGGAGATCAACAGGACAAAACGTTATCTCTTCAATAAGTAAAAGTCTCTGATACCGAGCAAAACACACACATACACCGAAGGGTCCTGAAATATTTATACACAAGAGGAATGGCTATAACACTTCATCTGCTCATAGATGGCGCTATTTGAAAATCTGCCGAATGTGACCTTAATGACGTCAATGAGGCCGTATGTCGTAATAAGGTGACATGCATTACGTTCCTCGTGTAGTATAGAGGGTCGTCCACTTCATGGATATAATGGACGTCTAGTAGAACAGATATGCCGTACATAATGTTCCCACGACCCGCCAAACAGAATGAATAAAAGAGGTACTGTTTTAAAAAGCTATCTTTTGTACGTATGGTATTTATTGATCACCGGCTAATATTACTATTACAAGGCCGTGGATAATCGCGGAGGAGAACCCGGAGTCAGTTCTCATTGGGTTACGATCCAATTCGGTTTGGCAGCCTCCGTTGCTTGTTGTGATTTTTCTCGCTTTTCTGATCTAATTCGTTTTCTTTAGTTTCCTCTCTCTCTCTCTCTCCTCTCTCTCTCTCTCTCTCTCTCTCTCTCTCTCTCTCTCTCTCTCTCTCTCTCTCTCTCTCTCTCAGAGAAACAGAAACCATTCTAGTAGAGATTTTCGGACATCTGCGCTCAATGTTCCGTGAGTAACTCGCGACTCGCTCGCACCCTGACCGCCGCTCAAGATCTCCCCCATCCGTACACAGGTTGTTCACCGAGACTCATGTAGACGAGGAATTAACCTTATTTATTGTCAGAACTTTTGGAAAGAACCCAAGCACCTAAAATAGCATTCACTGGGCTGAGGTAGACATGAAATAAGTTCATTTGCGTGTAACCAAAAGAAGATATCCAAAGAAACGGTTCTCAAGGCCGAACTACCAAAGTCGAATCCGGTTATGAAATGTCTGGGGTTTTAATTTGTTCGGAGATAATAGTTTCAGCTGTTGGCAAACAAGTGCAGTCACCCAGGTTCGTGAATTCCACCAAGATCTCGAGGACACGATAGAAACCAGCCGGCTTATGTTGGTCTGGCATCCCTGGACGTTTCACGGGGCAACCGACGTGGTGACCAAGGTCACACGGTCGTCTGGAAAACCGCTTGAGTAGGGTTCATTACCGGTTTCTGGGATCAGTGCTACTGGCGAAGTAATCTCCGGAAGTCTATTTCCGGGTACACCTGGCTGTGCTGGGCAACAAAGCGACTAACGACGAAGATGGGCATGCCCAGTGTCTTCCCTTTATTTCTGTACCGAACCACGCGGCATTTGAATTCCACCTATCCGCCATCTCTAAGGTTTGTAGCACGCGCCGGTCACGTGAACGGTGACAGCTGAGACACGGGCAACTCTGAAGTTATACCACTTGAGATCGTACTCTCGTGATTCCACTATCCTGGAGCCAGCGCCACCTGCATGTGCTGATGCGAGAATGCAAGCAAACCTCGGAAGCGTGCCCATCGGTCTACTCATCCGTGAAAGTGCTGTTTTTGTTTGAACGTATTGGTTTTTTGGCTATAACATGAAGGAAAATCTGGAGTTGCTACATGATATATTGTGCTAGCTACAACTTTAATGACCCCTAACTTCACCCTTTTCAGAAACCCTTTATTACCTATTAATAAATTGTAGACGTAATGCTGTTAACCCTAACTCTGCAGCACAACGGAAGGACTCGTCCGTAAGAGATGTTACATTCATGTCGGGTTTTACTGGTATCGAGTGATTTTCCTACAATAGCTGACAGGTGCTCGGAGCTCCGACACAACCCGATGGATTTCCAAGAACTCCAATACTGTAGAAAAACGACGGAGAAACGGTTTTACTTACTGAAACGTATTAAAGGAAGTCGCTTGCTACCTTAACAAAGTAATATCTGGCTTCCGGGTGAAACGTAGAACGGAGCCGAGGAGTCTCCGCTAAAGATCTTCGGCAAGGAAGGCGGCAAAAACTGTGGATGCTGTTTTTCACTTAAGTACATAATTAAATATCGATAATCGCTAAAGAATAAACACGGCTCGACGCCAGCGGTGCCCGCCAAGCTTTACAGAAGGAAAAAAACGAGAATTCGAAACTTCCGACGGGGGGCGCTGATAAAAGCACAAAGCGCCGTTCAGGTCCACTTCGCCAAGAGCAGGACTCGGCTGTGACAGTAGCGACGGCAGATCATGACGGACATTAAGAAAGTTCCGCTTAAAATGTGAAATCAAGAATATGCTGACTTTAGTAGCGCATACGCCAAAACACAACGGGGTTTTCCTCGGAATCTGGACGTAACTCAATTCTGATTTACCTGGCTTTTAAATTTCTGTTGGAATTGTTGATTAATTCGAAAGGCGCGCGATGGTTCAGCGGTAGGCCGCTTGAGGCCTCGAGTTCGACTTTCGGTCGAGATCGGCTCCTCTTGGCCCATTTCCCTGGAGAGGCGACCGCCGTGTGACTCCCCAATGACCCCATTTTTCTCTCATATCTAAAAGATGAAGAGTCCTCGTAGGATCTTTCGCCTCACACCCGAATTCTTTGAGGTAGGCGACGGGAAATAACCTTAACTGTTTATCTCTCTGTTATTGCTCTGAGCCACAGATCCGCTCGTCGACAGATTCCCACAGCGACACTACACACATCAGCCGGACGCAGAATGATAATGATGTTCTACAAGCGTTATCTTTTTCATATTAATGAAGTCAGGGAAACGAGGGGAGAAACAAGGCACGCGAAGTAAATGACCTTGAAATGGAAGAAAATATATTCAGTCTAAAGTGTATGACTGATTCTAATCAGTGATAATAAAAAAACAACAACAAGTGATACAGCAGTAATCTGTTGATTAATGAAAAAAATCTGCCTTTGTTTTGCTTTTGCCAATGAGGTCTGAAGCTGCAACTCGAAGTTTATCTTTCGAATGTGCATCCGTTAGCCAAGTTCTTTTCTTGTAATCAACTTTTTTTCCACACAAATAAGTGCTTCCAAATACCGAAGCTATTCGAATAACAACCGTCCCACTATTTAGAACTTTTCTTTCTGTCAAAATGGTTCCTGTAGAACTTCAGTGACGGCGCAGGTACCGCATCTGTAGCTTTTCAGAAAAAAAATAACGTATCAACATCAAAATCGAAAGAGGAAGAAAATATGGAAACTGGTTTTTTTCTCTTCTTTCAATCGAAAATCTTTGAATCGATCGCAAGAAACTTTCCACAGGGAAGAAAGTTCCTCAGTACATTTTTATCCCGGGGCGAACTTCCGTCTCAGACTTTTCCATCTGAAAAACGCCTCACCGACGAGCAGATTCTCTCTGCAGAGTTTTACATTTAAATCTAAAAAAAAAGGAAATGTTGCGTCACATCTACGCGATAATCCAAGTCTGTGATCCGCTTCTTGCCACAGAGTTGTGTCACTTTTGGTGGGGGGAGGGGAGGGAGGTCTTTCGGTTCCATGTATATCTTCATCTTTGAGCTCTCCTAATATCTTCCAAACATCCTCACCCGACTTACCTGGCGCCGTCGCAGTAACATTCCCCCAGGATTGTCATACTCTGATCAGTGTCGACTGGCAGGTACCGAAATTTTCGGTTATTTGCTGCTTGTTCTTCAGGGAAATGTACAGTTCGCTGGTGGCCAATCTCTAAGTTACTTCACAAAAGGTGAACTAACTTCGCGCTCGTCACAGACATCGCAGTAACAACAAAAACAACAAAAAAAAAAGCGCACGTGAGCTGTCGAGGTTTAGTTCGTCCGTTTCATTCTTCATCAAACTACTTTTCAACTGTTACATTATCCTCCACAAGCAACTTAATTCCCACTGGCGAATCCCAGTCGTTGCGTCTCCCATAGATCGTAAGGATGCCATCTCCTCCATTATTCCGAAATAGCTAATTGCGCAGTTCTGATGACATCACTGCACTTCCCACCTAAAGCGAGGCTGTGTGCCAAATATATACACCTGTTTCTCAGAGACTTTGGGTTTTCTTAACCAACAGCTGTCGTGTCAATCCAGAAACAAATCACCTCAGAACAAATGTACATCTGTTAGAACAGTGGACAAAACGCCGCCAGGTGAGGATTACTATAGATCTACACCGGCCAACTCTGTCTCTTAAATGTTTTACTCATTATATCCTTTACTTATCAAGTGTTTCAGAATCGGTCGCAGTCTATATTACATCATCACTAATGGACTAGATTACTTGTACATCTCTTCGTTAGTCCCTTTAAGATAGGGGACGAGTCCGTTTTGAAATTTAAGCGAGTGGTGATCAAAAATAACTCGCGGGCTGCAAGTTCTCCATCCCTGGTGAAAACTTCCGAAGTGACGTCATAATCAGATACCTGGCTATGTTAAAATGGTGGCATGATGGTCGGCTCTCTGCTATTGCTATTAGTCTGTCCCAACCAGAGTATTGAACCGCATTATAAAATCGTCCGTTCCGTTTCAGTTTCCGTTCAGAAAAGCTCCTGAACCGGTCCACAAAGTAATCAAATCGATATCGGGCCAAACATTGGAAGTTTTTATTTCAAGGCCCAAACCACAAACTTTCTACAAAACTGCAGACATTAACCAGCGAAGTAAACAGGATGGAACCTGTTGTAGTGGTCGCCGTGATATCTCCCCTGTCGTGTTTGCCCCCTTTTTAGCGATGGTACGAACCTGAGGCCACAAAAGGCTCGTCCATCCGTAACTTGTGTTGACGACGCAGCCAGTGCGGCCTCAGCCCGTCCGTACAGCTCGAGTTGAGCGTTTGTTTACCGAAGCCAGGATTTCTAAATGTTTTCGGTTTTGTATAGTCGAGGCTAAAAACGAAGAGCTGCACCAATGTCGTTTTTTGACAAATCTATCACAAGCTGCCTCTCTTATTTTACCGGATTCTCTTTCCCGAATTAGAAGCTCAAGTTCACCAAAGGTTGGGTGCCATCTCCTGGGGAAACCAGTCTAAGATCGGTCTCTTAAGTTTCAGTTTCTTTAAAAAAAAAACATGTCTGCGCTGTCAGGTTCCTCCAGATGGAAAGAACTTTAGCACCTGCATGAACAGTACTTTGATCTTCAAGTACATCGACCGCCAGCTGGAGGGCGTGGGCCGAGGAACAGACACTCGTTACTGCAACAAGTTCGGTCAGTTATCCGGTCCTTTCGTCTTCTCTTAATCTGTTACTTCCTCTTCTGCGTCAACATCAATTTATTTCTTCTCCAGTGCCCGTGTTTACTGTTTTCCATTCGCATGCCGGACACACTTCACGGTGTTTGCGCTGTTATCTGTTGCTAAGCTGCATATTTGCTGCACACCGATATCATAGCGTGCGAGTACTTCAAGCAGCGCGGGTTGGAGATGCCGGGATGTGTTCTATATCTAAGGTGGCAGTCTCGCTCTTCCACAAAGTGGATGCTAAACCCCAAAACGGAGCGGTCCGAACGTCACACACAGTCCACGTTAAAGGAAAGACAACCACCGCGCAGTGCGTTTTTGGCGGACTGTCAAATATCACCGGAGACGCGTGACATCATTTTCCGCTTTAAACGCGATTTAAAATGGACGTCTTTAAAATGTTAACCATCTTAGTTAATTAATTAATTAATTAATGCTGGAATAAAGAGCCGAGTTGTCTGTCTACCGACGGCAGTAAGCGAGAGAGGTCTGTCTGCAATCCCCGGTCCGATGGCCGAGTAATATTGATGTCTGCTAGTTTCCAACGAGGGCTGGGAAAATGGAAAAGGGTTGAAAAAATGATACTGAAGTGAAAAAAAAACCCTGATAATTATTAACGAATCTTCATTTCGTTTGCACCAGATAAACACCGAAGTCCTTTAGGAAAGACAAAATGTCATTACTGTGTTTTCAGATGACAGAAAGAAATTTCAGAAAACAGCCAACTCTTATCGATCTGATAACCGTCAATATCCCCAAATGAATTTTAATTATTTATTTTCTGGACTTGTCTGATAGGGTTCTCTCTTTCTCTCTCTCTTGTTTAACGGCCAGAACTGTATGTCAGAAGGTATATAAACTAGATCCTTGTCAATCCTCCGCAGATTTCTTTATCCCAGGAAGCTTCTTTAAAGACGACTACAATAAAATTAGATTCTTTAACAGATTAGATAGAACAAAGCATAAAAGATGGATCGCTATGGTAACGCGGGCTTACTGCCCCTAAAACGCATGTAAAATATCTGAAGATTACGTAGAAACTTCGAGGTGTCTGACAAATGTATTAGGTGGGGAAATATCTCAGATTTCCACCTCAGATCTCTTTAGAATTAGACGGTCAACCGTGTCAGGGTTAGAATATAAATTACGACTCAACTGGAGAAAAATCCTAATTTATCTATTTACAGTGGTTGGCCTCTTTACTAAAGTCCACATCTAATAATCGGCCTGACCAGCTTTTCCGCTAAACAACAGTCATGACATGACATGCAGTGGACCTACAAGGTGCCGCAAGATGCCCTGAGATATCTCCCCAATATTTTACGCAATACATGGAGCGTAGTGACCGTAGAATATCGATAATGAATGCGTCTTTCGAGGTCATCCTACAGATGCCCAATTGGATTGGAATCCCTAAGTTGCGCTGACCACGGAAAATATCTCTCATGTTCCTCAAAACATGAACGCAAAATATCGACAAGGTAGACAGGACTATTATCGTCTATGAAAATAGCTATTTTACGGTACAAGAGGGAGATCGCTGTATGCTCTTGATAAATAATTATGCTGAGGAAAGAGTTGGAATTTATCCTGCTTTAAAACAACTCCAGTAAACCTGGATTTTCCAATAGAAAAAAAAATGTCCTAAACCCTGACTCTACCACCAAAGGCTGGATAGTTGAGACCACACAAGACGGGTCGGATTATTCGTGCGGAATTCTCCAAATCTGTCTTCTCCCGTATGTGCAAAAAAAAGGAGTGAAGCATCATTCTTCAGACCACATCACTGTGCCAGGCTACCTTAGTCCAATGTCTACGTTCCTTACACCCCAAAAAGAATTTTTCCATACTGATAACTGTGATTAGTGGTTTATACAGTGGTCTGCAGCTGCCATAGCTCATCCGTTCTAATATTCTTCAGGTATAGTTGCAGTCTTCAAGGAATGTCTCTGTAACTTGGATCTATTGTTTGCTGATGGTTGAACCTTACTATTCTGTTTGTTTAACCACCTTCCTCCTCTCTCTGTTACGTGTTTACAGCCATAATTCCTTTTTGAAGTTGTCATTTTATTAATCCTTTTCCAAGAAGCATCTTACCAACAAGACTGTCTAGATCACTGTGGCACTTACCATACCCGCACCCACTATCATGCCTCTTTGGAATGATGTAAAGCCTTTATCCATTAGACTGACTGTCCAAAACATATACAGTGCCTCAGATTTCACCTCACCTGTCTGGTCCTGCGTTTGACTTAAAGGGAGTGTAGGATGCAGATAATTTCTATGATTGGGCAAGGTATCAAACCCTCGCAGAAAAAATTGGATTTATCTGGGTTGAACCCCCAAATTAGAAACTTTATGGAATATAGTTTATGAGAATTAAACCCAATCCATTAAAGCGTGTGATACTTTAAGTATACTTAGAATACTCAAAAAAAAAACTACACGGCCACTTCAAATATCATTTACTGATTGTATAGAAAAATTTTTTTCCAAAAAAGGAATGAACTTAGCCCTCATCAAAATCTGATGATAGAAAATAAAATTAAAACGTAAAACCTTTGTTAAAAAGTGTTTAGCGTTTTAACGGTAAAATAAAATACGCATTAAATTACAGCAATCTTCAGCTTTATCTGTCTCCAGACGTGAAGATGTCAAGAACATGTATCCCTGTTACTTTTACTCGGTCTGTTCAGTCTAAAGCATAGTAAAATAACTAAATCCGCAAATAGTTCTGAAAAATACTTTTATCAGCTTATTCGGAATTGACTGGATCTGAAGAAGCATGATATTTATACACTTAATCTCACAGAAGTTGCATGGCTTTTCTTCGGTAATTAACTGTATCTAAAAGATGATAAAGTGTCATCCCCCCTGTTGGCGTTTCCGTGTTCCCTAAGCAAGTTTTGTTTTTTGTAACTTTTGCTCATAAAATTATCCTAATTTGTCTTCTCCGTCTAAAGGTTCTCATCTGTATGCACAAAGAACAGTTTTATTAATTTGTATGATGTTAAATATTTCATTAGTCTAATTTTCAGTGTATCTGTTTTTTTTTCAAAATTTTTAACACCGATACATATATTCGTATTAAATCTTTAGCTTTAATTCGATTTTTCTTATTTCTCTTTCTTTATTTAAATTTTTGTCTACACTTTAATTATATTCTTCCGGTGGCGCGCCTACATATCTGTTTTTGCTTGTTGTAATCTCTTTACTAACTTATCTGAAATACTTACCTGATCACCATTTTTATTTTTTGTAAATTCTTTCCATATATTAATTTTAAAGGTTTTATTAAATCTTTCAACTACAAATGTTTAACTTTCGTCATATGCATGATATAGTTCTTTTCTCGAAAGATTTTTTTCTAGAAAGTATATAAAAGCTCTGTTAGCGTATTGCCTTCTGATATCGGTCCATAATTTATTTGGTGTTATGCAAAACTGCTTAAATTAAAAAAAAATCTAAATGTCTCTATTAGGAATTTTATGGTTTTATGCTTTAAAGGAACACATTTAACATACTTTCATTACCTCTATTCCATTTAGGAAAAGCCATATATATACAAAATTCGCCGAGCAGATATCATATGTTGAGTAAACAAACAGCCGTCTTCTTGTATCTTTTCCTAACAGATTTATGCGACTCTTCGGCCGGGAGAAGAATGCTGCAGGTGTCTTTATGTTGCTTTTTAAAAAAAATTTTTAAATTTAAATCGGAACGGATAACACCTTCGGTGCAATCCTCAACAAATATTTCAGCTTTCAATACGTTTTTAACGAAACATCTTTCTTTTTCCTAAACTAGGATTCTGAATATCAATCATTTTGCCTAGCTCAAGAATCCAAGATTTTATGTCAGAAGTCATATTGACAGCAGGTTCGATAAACACTATTCACAGATCTTACTTTCGTAAAAATATTTGGATTTAATCTTTCATCTAATCATGTTCTTGGACCACGATATACTCTAGTAAATGTTTTTTAGCTGGACATTTCACCCAAGGAAAACCAGGTGATTTGGTTAGGTATGTCTCCACCAAATTTTCCGCAGGGAGCTCTGCTGTTATTTGAAATGCATTTTGATTGGACACTTAAAAAAATCAGAGGCATCTTTGAAATGTTGTACGATTATTTTTGTGTTAATAAAGTATACTTAACATTTTCGTATTAGTTTTCCTTTAACGTTTTTATTCAATTTTTTTTCATTCTTTATCATTTACATGTCAATAAAAGATTTTAACGAATTATTTAGACCAGTTAGTATAATATCTAAAAAAGGGACATAGAAATATGAGTCCGAATCAAAATTGTCTGAGAAAGAAGAAAATGATAATTATGAATATTCAGAAAGTTCTGATGTATTTAATATTCTTCACTTTACAGAAGGAAATGGAATCGAAGATCAGTTAAATTAAGTAAGATTTAACGAAATTTATTTTTTAAAATAAATGAATGAGTGTAAAACATATTAAGAAAATAGAATTAGTAGGATTCGTAATTTTTATTAGCTACATTTATACGGTGATTGATTATAAGAGAAAGTATGTGTGCTTACGCATAGGTTGTTAGTTGTTTAGACTATTCTAGACCAACCTGAATATAAAATAATATAAAATTAATAAACAGCAGACAATAAGTAGGAAAATGCATTAAGGAGTGAAAATTTAGATCACCAAAACGTGTGTGAAATAATAGGAACATAATTTTTAAGAAAACAAACAATAAACAGGTGTAAAATTCATTGAAACCCCAAATCATATTCTCTATCCAAAAGAGTTTGATAAAATTCTTTTTTTTAAACATTTATTCTTAATGACCTTATGTGCAACAAAAATCAAATACACCTCGAGTCCTTTTATACTGGAGGTCGGTATGATAGTTTTGATACTTCTTTACAATTTTCAGAACTGCCGCCATCATTCAAGACAAACCACCAGAGGAAATTCAAACGTCATTATTATCTTTTTTCCGATGTCTATTAAAGATCCCAACATATCTGAAATCACCTGGTTAATAAAGGTATGAATGGGTTTGATTTTTACAGAAAAATTGCTGGGAACCAAGTCTGTAGTGTTACAGGTAAGTCATTTAATAAATATAATGGAAGTTATCTTTGAATATTTGATAAATCTTATAATCCTACTTAATGACTAATTCTATAGGAAACTACCTATAATGGATGTCGATTATATATATAACATTTTTAAAAAGGCAAAAAGATAAAAAATGTAAGAAAAGAGTCAATAGCTGTCCCAATATAGAAGTAGATGCAGATTCTGTGGTTAATTTGGTTTCTAAGGATGACCTGTCTGCATTTTCTTTACAACATTTAGAATACAACAAATATTCAATTAGATTAAATACTATATAAGTAATTCCTAATAAGCTTAGTATTAATAATAGCTATAAAATTTGGCGCCACTACTTGTTTATGAGAACTTTCAACTAAAACAAATTCAGATGAAAATAATTTTACTGAAGAAGACATTCAAGATAAGCTTACAATTTTAAGATACACTTCAGCTATTTATAAAAAACAACAACAACAACGATGATTAACAGAATAAATTGCATTTAATTAAAAATTATAAATGGAGCATATATTTCTGCAAAGTTAAAACGAAAAAGAATTATTAAAAATCTAAAAAACGGACATATTTTGTTGAAAGTTCAAAAGTCAAATTTGTCCGCAGATCAAAATCAGTTAATTGATAGATTTATCCCTTTAGGATTCAAATAGCTAAAAAATAGTAATGTTTTTAATTAACTAAATGCAATTTTTAATCAGTTATATAAATTAGATTTAATAAATAACACTGATTTTCTAACATAAATGTTTGAAGAATTATTTAATAAAATATAAAGAAAACTCAGACCCCTGGGATTTTTATAGTTTTGTTTTATCATCAAAGACTACAAATTTCTATTCAACACTAAATTTAGATTCTACTAAACCATGAAATTGCTCTGATTAATCTTCAGACTTTTTTTAAAAAAAATGTTAATAATACAAATAATTTTAAAATATAATGTCAATATGGAACTACTTGGACAACAATAACTTTAAATTAAAAGTCATATGAACTCATACAAATTAGCATTGAAATTCAAAGATATGAAAAATAATCAGTGGGATTCAGAGAATAAAGAATATTATATTACCATTAAAGGAAATATTTCTATCTTTAAATCGATCTGCTAATAGTTTTAACTATAAAGTTACTTTATAGATAAGTTTTAAAAGTTTATTAAAATTTAACTCTAAGACTGTCTTCTATTAATAATTATAATGAAACTGATAATGTAGTTGATATTTTATCAATTAATTTTGTTCATGTCTATTCGGTTTTTCTAGAAGGAGCATAATTAAAGGACATAATTCTCAAATATTATGTATTTTTTAAAAATGTTTCACCCGGATATAAAATAATTGAAAAAAAAATTAATCTTCTAGTTAATAGGAATTTTATTTAAAATATTTTCATTTGAGTTACAAAAGAATTTAAAAAAAAATAGATTTAAAATATACAAGTATAACTTTAAAATTAAAACAAGTTTGAATTTTTCAAAAAATTAACGATTAAGAGAAAAAAGAAGGAAGAAAAAATATATTGTTAGGATGATGACTGGCTTACTCTAAAATGTACTCTTAATAGAATAATTGTGTTTTGAATAATTAAAAAAAACAATCAAAGCTATTAGAAATACTGCTGTAGATGCTAAAAAATGTTTCATTTGGAAGAAAAGGCATGTGTTGCTTTAAAAAAGAAGCCAGAATCGATAATTCAGTTTTCTTCTTTCAAATAAAAAATTATAAATTAAAAATTAAGATATGGATGCTGATATAAATGATTTAATTGCTGGATCGGGGAGACTAAAACAATGAAAGAAAAGCCAAACAAGTTTTTAAGACAAATAAAAACGGGAAAAAGATTTCAGAAAATGTAGTATATTAAATGGAATATATTGATTTCAAAAAGATTTTATTTTTGATGAAACCGTCAGTAAATGCGAGGTTTATGAGGAAATATGAATAATATTTGTTAAAAAGTTAATGCTATAATTAAAAACAAGATGAAATTTGTTGTCACTTTAAGCTAGGCTATCTTTTGATAGATAACTTCTAAAGTAGATAGCATGAATTATGCTGATTCTGGTTATGTAAGTATGAAAACCAATGGAATTTTTCATTTATTTAGTTAGATGAAATATATTTTAGCTGGAAAATAAATAGAGAATATACTTTATTCTGGTCAAGCAACAACTATGAAAAGATTGATGACTGATCCGGATGACTTAGTAAGTACCAGACATTGAATAAACGTTAGTACAAAGGTGTAGCTGCAGATGCTAATACAGGATTTCAAAAAAATACATAATTACATAATAGAAAAATAAATTTCTAAAGTTAGCTTTATTTTCTACATCCACCAAAGTCACATCACTGGATTTCGTGAAAATTATATTAAAAAGATGTATGTAATAAAGAATCAAAATGATTGACGAGTAAGGGAGAAAATGGGGCAATATTTTGAGCAAACGGAGATGCAGCGGAAAAATTAGATTTTTTGAAGACAGAAGCTATAAATAAATTCGAGTTTCATGAGTAATTATGCTAATATAATGTTGTCTTATGAACAGAAACTAAAATTTGTTAGGCTGCTTTAAAGTAAAGTAATTCAGTATTGTTTATGCTAATAAACAGTGTGCTTTGATTGCAGTTCTTTACAGTGTTAATTTTGATTGGAGGTTTACTAACACAGCAGGAACATATATTGTGCTAGAAATTCAGACCGTCAAATATAATTACCATGAAGGAAATCATTTTATATCTAATAATGTTCAAACACTAACGTTTATGTTCTTCTGAACAGTGATAGATATCCCGCTCTTGATCTATATTTAGATTTTAGAAAAATCATTTAAGTAGAATTTATAAAGAAATGGTAGAGTTTAAACATAGGTTTCATGGAACAGATGATATAGTTTCTGGTAATCAAGTTACAACTATTGACTTAAAGAATTTTACACCTTGATTGGTTCTGATGTAAGTAGACAGTCAGAAAAGTTTAAGTTTAAGATGTTTAACCAGAATTATCCCACAAATATTCACTTTTTTGCATATCTTTGACTGATAGAATGAAAAATGTACAATCAGACGATAATAACTTAAACGTTGTTTTTTTTTTAAATTTAAAACGAAATTTTCTGCTAAATAAGTGGAGAAATACATTTTAAGTTTTCTTCAAGTGAGTACCAAAAGAAAACATTGAGAAAAGAACATGAGGTAATTAATTTGAGACTGGATAAAGATCACTTACAAAGTGATTTTTAATTTCTTATTACGAGGAGAAAAAAATGGACTTAAGAAAGCACTTTAATTTCAAAGTAATCGTGTCAAAACTTAAAAAAAACAAAACAATTGGGTTTTTTACTTATGTTTGTAGGTTATATTTTAGGAGCTTACCATTTAAACTGTTTTCTGATAGTGTTTTAATCAAATTGAAAATCTGCCAGCATTTGTAAGTAGCATTATGAGAACGATTCTAACCAAGAGAACTACTGATTTAATAACATTTTTTTTTAATGAAGAAATAGAATGTGTACAAATAAAGATTAACACTTTGGTGGATTTCTTGACGCTATTTTACCACTTTTAGGTGCAGTAGATACAATATATTTTTTTTAGAAGATTAGCTCATACAGATGTACAAAGGATTGTAAAAGAAGGTATATATTTATTATAAAAAGTATAAAAGGTTACCCATGTCGGCTAAAAGATATTATAATACAAAACAAAATTAAATTAAAATAATAAGTATTTATTTAAATGATGTTTATAGGTGTAGAAAAATAAAGTATAGATTTGTTGGTCAAAGTATGATACTTGGTCCTAATTCACAGTTTAAAATCACCGATTCTATCAACTATTCATTTTTTAATTAGTAAATTTAAAGGTCATTAACTAACTTTAATGTACAAAAATAGGTAAAGTTCAAAACTTTATAGTTGTTTATCGGAGAAATGCTGTTCCTAATAAAATCTCAAAGTAGAATGTGTTGATTTAAATTTAGATTCTGTTAAAACTTTTAGTAGACACTGGACTTGTTTGCATCACCTTAATAAAGATGTTTTTCGTTTTGATTCTTTTGGTTATCCATCACTAGCTAATTTATATATATAAATTAATGAAGCTGCTTATGGAATCTAATTAAAATATTTTTCATGATACATTTGAAATTAAAAAGTATAAACAGTATGGTCAGTTATGTTTAAAATGTTTGATTTAATTTGCTAAAAGTATAGAAACTAATAATTTAAAAACAAATTTTCAAAGAGTTGTATTAAGCTTATTAAATGAATAAATTAGAAGTTAAAAATTAGTTCGAAAATGTAGTGTCATTGTTCCTAATGAAGTAAATAAGATAAGACTAAGATCATTTTTAGAAAGAAAAAACTCAGAATTATGAAGATTTAATAAAAGTGAAGAAAAAGACATACTAAAATGATTTTCATGATTAGTATTATTATCTCTGTCTCGCTTTCTTTTGATGTGACATTTATCTAGTTTTTATTATAGCCATCAATTATTCCTAATGCGTTTGGTTTAGCATCTTCTATAGTAACAATATTACTTTAAAGAATTGTAGATAAAAAACGAAAAAAATAAAAACTGAATAGAAAAATTAAATATACTAAATTATACTGCGGATTGTATAATTCCATATAATGGTTCTCTATGGAAAACAGAACAAAAGAAAGTATTTTTTAAAAAATGGTTAAACTTTTTAAATAAGCAGCGATGTTCATTATGGAATCAACGAAGCTGCTATTTAACTTTAAATATTAAATGAGAATAAATGTCACAAAATAATTCATTAGTATCATATACTTTAAATAATCAAACTTTTGAAAACGAAATGATCCATATCGCTTCAACTTTAATGATGGGATTTACAAAACACGTGTAGATAATTTAGTACAAAAAATAAATAAATATCTTAGATAAAATCGGATTTGAAAGTAAATGTGTTATTAATTTAAATGAATTTAAAGCTTTTGATGAAAATAATAGATATTTCCAATACTGGACTTGTATTTATTCTCTACTTATTGCATTATATACAATCTATTATAGGAGTAATACAATAATAGATAGAAATGAGAGCACAATGGTTCATTCAGTAACAAGTTCAAATATAAAACTTAGATTAACTTTAAAAACATTTTTCTATAGTTTATATAAAACATACCTACATTTTCGGATAGAACTGTTTTCGCGAAATTAAAAACTTATAACAATACAGTAAAAATTAATGATTGGATATTTGCTGTACCACAAGATAGATCTCATATGTATGATAAGATACGTTATGATAATGATATTGCATATTTAATAACGGATTTACACTTAGGAAATATGTTATAACTATTGCAAATTTAACTAATAATAATGTTGCTGCATATAAAATTATATTGATGCTTTAAAATTAAAAGTTTGCATTTTCAAAAATTTCTTCTTTTTAATTTTAGAACTTTTTATTTGTAACTCTAAATATTTAAATTTAATTCTTTCTTCATTTTCTTGCATTTCTCTTTTTTGCTACAAGTTGTCTATTTTAAACTCTAAATCTTTAATTTATTCTTGTGAAAGGTGTAAGCCTAATTTTTAATTAGATGTATAACAATTATTTAATCTGCAACCTTTCAACAGTCCTACACCTAAAGCAAATATTATGATTTTCTCCATATTTATTTGTAAAATAACCCTGAATCTAGAACCAGCAGCCATGATAGTAATTCACTAAATGTATGTTGTGAACAACATACGGCGTTAGGTATTAGCAAATCCCGGATAAAAACCAAATTATATAGGTAAAGTACTGATATCTATTTACATTGTTCACTAACTCAAATTTTAAATTAACATTCAGCTTATAAATAACATAGCAAAAGTAGTTGTGCTGAATATCTATATCTCAAATTAAAATTTTATAAGCAAACAAACTTTTACATCTAAATATTAGGTCGTTACAAAAGTTGTGTAGGTTTTAATCTGATGTTAATTTGGGATTCATCTTTTGCCCGCTTGTGAAGGTGTATGTAGATAGGTTATATCGTTTTGTAGCGTGTGCTTTGGTATATATTATCAAAACCTACCTTTCTAAAAATCATAAAATGGATATTTGTTTCAGGGTTCTGAGTGAAGCATGGATAGAAAAGTTTGTGCAATTTTGCTTCACGAGTTCAAACTGGGCCACAGAGCGAACGAGGCGACTCGTAATATCAAGCAGGCGCGGGGCGAGGACACAGAAAATGAGCGCACAGTACAGCGATGGTTTGCAAAGTTTTGATCAGGAGATGTGAGCCTCGAAGATGAGGAACGTATCGGACGTCCTTCCAGCTGTGACGACGGCCGTATGAAAGCCTCGGTTGAAGCCGATCCAAAAAAAACACAGTGTGAAAAATTGCTGGAGAGCTCGACGTAAGTACGACAACTGTTTCCCGGCATCTTGACGCCATCGGCCAGGTGAAAAGGGCTTGACGAGTGGGTGCCTCACGAGTTGAATGAACAACAACAAAATCGTCGATTGGAGATCAGCTCTTCGCTTGTCATAAGAAACAAAACCATCACAGCTGAAAGGTACTGTCGTGAATTAAATGTTGTTCATCAGAAACTCTCCCAACGACAGCCAGCATTGGTGAATCGAAGAGACCCATTCATGCTCCACGACAAATGCTCGTCCTCATGTTGAAAAGAATGACTCTTCAGAAACTGAACACTTTGGAGTACGAAGTTCTCCCTCACCCAGAATTATTCACCAGACCTTTCTCCCACAGACTACCACCTTTTCAAACACCTCAATAGCTTCCTCCGTATGAAATCCTTCTCCAACCAAGCAGCAGTTGAAACTGCCTTCCAACAGTTTATCAACTCCATAAATCCAGATTTTTTTCAGAATGGTATAAATGCGCTTGTACCTCGTTGGCAGAAGTGTATCGATTGTAATGGAACTGACTTTGATTAATAAACTTCACGTTCAGAAGCGATATGAAGTCTCGTTGTTGCAGTAAAAAATACCGACAAAACGTCTGTAACAACCAAATAGAAAGACATCAATGGTAAGACAGTAGCTATATACCTCCCTGATAAATTAGTGTATGAAGTATGATTTCATATTTTAAAATTATGCTCATCACAGTGGACCACCTCATAATCTTTATGTATTGGATGTCCAGATAAGTGGCTCTATAGTAATCTTATACAATTGTCCCCCGGTATTCGCCGGGGTTACGTCCCTTGAGCACCCGCGAAGAGTGAAAACCCGCGAATATTGGACGTGGTCCATAAAAATGCCTATAAACGTCAAAATATAACGTAAAATATAATAAAAAATATAAGTAAATATATAATAATAATTTAATAAAAAATACAGTAAAATGTACGGGTACTCACCAATAATGAATGATATTGATTGAAGATGATGATGATGAATAAGCTGTGCAGTACGGTGAAGATAATGACTGCACAGCAAAGCAAAGGATTTAAAGCTCCTTAGGTGGCGCCTCTTCAGGAGGAGTCGTATCTTCGTGCAAGGCTTTCTTGGTGGGCTTGAGGAACATTGTGATGGGAAGTTGCTGTCGCTGTTTCTTCGTGGTGGTGAGGAGGGTTTTATATGTCTGCATGGCAGCATCGATGGCATTTTTAAATTGGAGAGACCAAACCATATAGGGATCCCATGCTTCAGCCTTCCCTTGCAACTCCTTTGCTGTCCTCATAAGGTCGGACAGACGTTACAGTGTCAGGCCCTCCTCCTCTTGCTCTGGATCTGTCGCTTTCTCCTCCTCTTCGCTGGCAGACTTCGTTAACTCCAACAAATCCTCGTCCGTCAGGGGTTCAGAGTGGGCATCGATGAGGTTGTTGACCTCATCTTGCGTGATGTCGTCAAAACTTTCGCCACCAAGTACCTTTGCCAGTCTCACCGCTTTGTCGACAGTCTCGCGTTGAATTTCCTCAGGTGAGAAGCCCTTGTAGTTATGGACACACTCTGGCCACACCTTCCAGCATGCATTGAAGGCTTCTTTTTTCATGTCCGTAAGAGCAGCTTGGATGACTGACAGACTCGTTGCGATCGTGAAGTTACGCCAATACCACTTTAACGTGAAATTCTCGTCCGAGTCCATTGCGTCCACAAACTGTTGGAGACAACGCCTCGTAGCAGCGAGGAGAAATGAATACCGCTCTCAGATTGGCTACTTTCAAACCTCCATCCAATAGCGTTTATTTTATATTGATATTTTGCTGAATTTACGTTAGTATTTAGATTACAAAATTAGTAAATTATATTGTTATTAATAATTTAGCGTTTAAAAGCGTTAAAAATATATAGTGCCATAAGAAAAGCCATAAAAAATCGCGGAAGATATTGCGATTCCGCGAATATGTGGGGGTTTCCACGAACAATTATTAGTTAGGTTCTAAGGAAAATTCCGCGAATAACCGGGGTCGCGAATGCCGAACCGCGATTACGCGGGAGTCGACTGTATACGTATATACGAGGTCTGTCGAAAAAGTATCCGACTTTATTTTTTCCCCGTGGGAAGCAATGATGTTAGGGAGGCAAAAGTATGCATAGTAGGGCCGCATGCCTTCATGCGCATGCGTGGTCTTTGGCGGGCTTGCTGGATGCGTCAGCTGCTGTCAGGAAGCCATCGTGTGAGGTGCTGTACTACTTACTCGTCGCATTTTCATTTCGCCCGTGATGGCGGAAGGTGTGCAGCAACGATCTTGCATCAAGTTTTGCCAAAATCTTGGAGATACCCAAGCGGGAACAATTCGCAAAATCCAACAGACTTTTGATGACAATGCCATGGTTGTTACCCAAATTAAAGAATGGTACATGTTCAAAGATGGCCGTACATCGGTGGAGAGTGACCAGTGTTCTGGGAGGGGGGCCGTCAACAAGCCACAATGCAGTTGTTATCGAGAAAGTGCGGACCTTGATAATGGAGGATCGTCGTTTGACGGTGCGGGAAATTGGTGGCGAGGTTGAGGATCAGTAAAGATTCTGCACGTGCAATTTTAAAGGAGGATTTGGGCTCGCGCAGAGTGGCAGCGAAATTTGTGCCCAAGCTGCTTTCTCAGGAAACAACAACTTCGTCTTAGGCTGCGCAGGACCTGCTGGATACTGCCAACAAGGATCCTAAGTTCCAGAATACCGTGATAACTGGAGATGAGACGTGGGTGTTCGGGTACGACCCGGAAACCAACGCTCAGACATCACAGTGGAAGCACCCAACGTCGCCAAGGTCCGGAGAAAAATCAAGGTGATGCTGACTGTTTTCTTCCACTACCGAGGCGTTGTGCATCACGAATACGCACCAAAAGGACAAACAGTCACAAAGGAGTACTATCAGGAAGTCCTCCGACGTCTTCGTGATGTAGTTCGGCGTAAGAGATCGGATCTGTGGGCCTCGCAAAACTGGCAGCTGCATCATGACAACGCCCCGATTCATTCGTCGCAGCTGATCCAAGGTTTCTTGGCAAAGAAAGGCATTTCGCTCATTCGCCAGGCTCCCTACTCTCCAGACATGGCTCCTTCTGACTTCTGGTTGTTCCCAAAAATGAAGATGCCACTGAGAGGCTTCCGCTTTGAGAGACGAGAGGACATCATGCTGAATGCGATGGCGGAACTGAGAGCCATTCCGGAAGAAGCATTCCAGACGTGCTTCGAACAGTGGAAGGATCACTGGACTAAGTGTGTGGAGGTACAAGGGACTCACTTCGAAGGGGATTAGCAATTAAATCCCACCAAGTACGTAATTCCCCCCAGCCTATGGTCGTATACTCTTTTGACAGACCTCGTATATACGGGAGCTCTAGCGCCGACAGTGTTTTTTTTTAAAAATTTTGAAAGACTCGTCGGGTTCATCAAATTGAAGAAGAGTCAATTTCTAAAAATTAAAAGGTGTTGGCGTAGAAGCCGCTATATATTTATTATTTATTTACTTATCTTTGGATGTTAAATATTGCTAGAGTGGGTTTTCCGAGTTTTAATTCCTCAGTGGACGATTAAATGAATAATAATGAAACATAAGAAAGCTGAAAGAAAAGCTGATCTGACTGGCTGATAGCTTATGAAGACAATGGTAATCAGCGTTCAAGAAGAAGCGACAGCAGCAATATAATTGCATGATATCCGCGTTGGGTTTGAACTCAGTTCTACAACAAGCAGTCAACGGAAGCCCTGGACACGAAGGGTGTTTGGTCCTATGCCGTTTTCGTCCCCCCAGAATCAAGAATATACAGTTTCGACGAATATTTAGCGAAGCTGCCTGACGTTTGTCAGTTGGCGTCCCACGTTCTCCCCGCTTCGCCGAATCAAGCCCAGCACAGAACTTCGCGTCGGTAGTCGATTTACCTGAGACATCGGCCAGAACGCGAGCGCTGGTTCCACCAGTAAAAGAATCTCATCCTCGGCCATCGTCGCCAAACCCTAACCCTCGCCAAGAAGTTCGTGCATCCCACCGTGACTTCCACCAGTTTTAAACTCTTCAGGCTGCCTCGACGAACCTAAGACAACCTTCTCCAACCATCGGCGTGCAACAGTCCCCAGTCTCCACTTCTCTGTCGCATCCATCGCTGATGTCTTAGATGGGAAAAAAAAGACTTTACCAGCAGAACCCTTTTTGGAGGGAGATTAAATTCCGTCAATAAAGCGCATAAAACAGGTGCGCTATAATCACCGACAAAAGAAACAATCCAAGCGCGCCCGAGGGAGCTTCCTTATGATTGCGTACGAACATAAACATTACTTATTTATGTAAGCGGGCGAAACAAAAATAAAGTCAGAGACTGATTAAGTTTAAGATGCATGCGACTAAATTTGGATCTCACTGAAAAATTGCTTCCAACAATATAAAGTTGATAACAGTTCAGATAAAACTTGTAATACGTTATTGATTATATATATATATAGTTTGTTTTCATCTTAGATTATAGGATAGTCATTATTTCACACAACACGCACCAGATAAAAAATATACTTTGTAATTATTGGCATGATCATTAAATTACAACGTTTCCTTTTATTGATGGAAAAATAGTTCAAAACAATATCTTATACGCAAATGCGCGCTCATCTTGATTGAGGAAGGTTCTGAGAGAATCGAAAACGCTTCCATCTCACATCGAGTTTCTCGGAAAATCAATGGATGGATTGTTAACCGGAATACCGATACGTTAAACAAAGGCTCCGAAAGAACGGATATATTTCGGACCGGAAATATCGCCATCCCACAGTGCAAATCTTGGAAAACGGGAAAATTATTAACCGGAAACGTCTTTATCTTAAAGTAGAGCCTTCTGGGACAACGATTGAATTGCTAACCGGATAGACTGTTAACCGGAAGTACCGCTACCCGCAAGAGGACGTGTAGGGGAACGGATGAATTGTTGACCGTAAAAAAGCACAATTTTGAATTGATGCATTAACGGGAATTAAAAAAAAAAGGAAGTAAGACAGTAATTTCAAACGAAGGCGAAATTAAGCTGTTTTTAAATTATTACATATCTTGTTCTGAGACTTCATTAGGGGGATTATTAGATTCATCTGTTATGCATGGAAGATGAGCTAAAAGAAGAGAAACGAAAAAAAAAGAAGGGGGTATTCAATGCCAGATATATATTTTTCATTATCAAAAATGCTTTAAGGCACGTATTTATTTGTCTATCTCTCTCTAATCGTCGTCGCATTAGGTGGGCTGAATCTCTCTCCCCCCATCCTTTTTAGCATAGAAACCGCTTCGCGATGAAGCGAAGCGAAGAAAACGAACCTAGAGATGCTGTCTCGAGAACTCTGATTAATAAATTTCCAAGAAATTTATGATACTTGAAAAATTGAGTCTCCAATGATGATTTTTTTTAAAAACAGGCTATTACCGTGGTTTGGCGGTTTATGTCTTGCATTAAAACCTGGTTGGGGGGGGAGAGAGAAAAGAAAATTATCCTTGGAAATAATTGGATAATAAATTAATTCACAGCTGGAGAACGCAGCTGCTCTATGTATTACCGCCGTAAAGCGATAGCCATCAATGGTTGAAGGAACAAGATAGGAAACTGGCGATACTTCGAATAAAAATTCGCGATTAATTCAGCGAAATTAGTCCAGAAAAACAAACAAACAACACCCCCCTTGCTTTCATTTCCCTTTAGTCGTACCACAAGTATATTCAGAGCGAAAGAAGGGGGGAGGAATAAATCCAAACTCGTTTACTGTTGAGAATGAAAAATCGTTAAGCACAACATCTTCCGAACTCGCTGTATTTTGTAGCAAGGAATTGGTCGTGGAACTCCGAACCACAGGAGCGATTGGGAGCGGGAGGGGTGCAGTCACATCGATTGGCTACAATATCTGTGCACAAAAAATAATTAAAATTTAAAACAAGTTCCTATTGTTATTCAGAACGTTTGTATTACTGTATGCCTTAGACGACCGTTCAGGTTTATTTTGACTGTCACTGTTCGCCAATCATATATAGAGAAAATCAACTTAAATAATGAATCTGAATGTCCCCAGAGATACAGAGGCAAATTATAAAATCGGAATTCTTCTTCATTGTTAATTTTTTCCCTTAAGATTTGTCGTTCTCGGGTCGAGTGGTACTGATGATTTAAAATAGTTAAAGGTCCTGTTACACGAGTTAAATAATCACAGAATAGCTGTCATCATTATCAACATTCTGAATAACTTAACACATTGGAATAATAAAATGTAAAAAAAAACAAAAAAAAACGATAAATGAAGTTTGTGGCGACGTTTGAAAGATTTCCAAAGATAAAAACGGTCTTTTCGAACATCCGGAGTAGTAATTATCGGATCAGGATGGAAAAAGGTTTGGCAGGTAATTAAACTACCAGACTGTCATAGTCGGTCCCGAGTTCGAACCCCAGCCAGGGCCGCAGAAAAGAGGAAACATCCGACTCAATGGTTTCAAAGGAGCGATTCCGCTGGTGTCTGCCGTTAATGGAAGGAATTCTTCGTGGAAAACTGCAGAGGATTTTGTCAGGGCCGGGCTGAACATCGATTCCACAGAAGGCTCTCTCTGTCAAATTCCTTTTCTTTTCCTGTAGCAGCAGTAATTATAACAAAAGTTCGACTGGAATATTTACAGGAAGTAGACCATGGCAAGCGAATTCGATGGTCAGTGCTATTACACGACCGTCAGTAATCTTCCTTACGGTTCCCAACTCTTGCAGAAGTTTGCTTCTGTTGTTATTATTCAAAAGCCATGATCCTGCCACATCTCTAACACAACTACTTAATTCAAAACAGAGGATACGGAAGAGTACATCCTTACTAGCCTAGACTCCCCTTAACCATATTTACACGTCCACTTTCCTTAAATCGACAACGTTTTTTCTTTTTCATTTTCCCCAAACAATTAATAAAACGCATTTACTCATAGTAAAAACATCAATCGGGTGAAATAAATTCGGAATCATTTAGTAGGTAATCGTTCCTTCCTTTAGAAACATGCAAAAGATTCGTCAAACGGAATTTAATTTTCCTTTTTGTTCAATGCTGCAGATGACATCGCGAGCTCTTTCCTATTTTCTCGGTCGTCGGGTTCTAACCGATTCAGAACGAACGTTTATGTGGAAAGGAAAGTCATTTTGCTGTCTGGTATATCTTAATTGCGATTTTATCTTATAAACATTTGTTTCTGCTTCATTACATAAAGGATGTTAAATCTAGAACAACGCGGCTATGTTTAATATACTCATCTCCATATAATCATATTTTAACTTTCGGATGCAGATGAACTCTTGTTTTCGTTTCACTCACGTGAACAGCCTGTTTAAGTAAGTATTTCCCTTAAGCGACATTAATTCTATCAAACAGAAGATCACAGGCGAAAATCCTGCCTCAGACAAAAGGCTGATTTTATTCACTTTCCATGTCTCGGCGGAGATATCTTCTAATCTTTTCCGCTTCCACCACCAACAACAGACTGAGCAGCCTGGCGGGGCCGTCTTTGTTTGGCACGTTCCGTGAGTAGACACCAAGAATCCGAAATCTCCCGGGTTGAGGAGGACGTTGGGTAGGTCTGTTGAGCTTGTAAACGTAGTCGAGAACGGAGTTTCGTAAAGAGAGGTATCGTGTCCAGACCTGACGAAAGTCAAGACAAGTCGAAAACTGCAATGGAACAAAGGAAATAAAGTAGTCGTCGCCAGAATGGAAATTTTGTGACTTTATTGTTTACGGATATAAAAGATGAAAGAAAGACAACACTTAAAATTTTAAAAGGTATTATTACAAACTAGTGATGGTCAACGGATTTGTCTTCAAACTGCTGCCTGGTTTCTATGGTTTCTAGCATCCGCAATTACTTTCTCTATATCTATCATTCTTTTCCAATCAGCAGTATAAATATATATATATAACACCATCATTGTTACTTCACCTTTCTTCCTCTGCCCTTTTCCATTTCTTACCAACTTTTTTTCTTCTTTGCAAACTTCCTCATGCATTTATGTTTTTCCAACATTTTTTTGACACCTCCCCTCATGTTCTCACCACGCCCCTCTGCCTCTTAGCCTTCTTTCCTTCTCGCCAGTTCTTTGTTACCTCTTCAGATTCTTTTATTCAAATCCTATTGCACACCAACTTAAAATTAGATTACACCTGTTCTCGATGCGAAAATTGGAATATTTCGTTTGCTTACTCAAGAAAATCCATTATGTGACTCTTCAAAAAACTGATACTGCCAGGTACAGGCTATCGATACAACCTTGGAAATTATTCTCTCATGTCAGGGAAGGGGAGAAGCCGATATGTTATACGTGGAGTTGTTTCTCCTATACCAGTCGCTACACTGGAGATAACCCTGGTAAGGCATAAGTGTCGCGGTTATCCGCCAGGATGCGTTGCGTGTTCTGCATCACAAAAGCCTCCTGAACTTTGGAGTTATCTGCCAGACTTGTTTTCTTTTAATTACTTGACGTTTCAGTTTTAATTGGCTCTAATATGTATATCACTTTACTTATTTGTTTATTGTTACTTTTATTACCTGGTTTAGGAAGAAGGGAATATTTATTTAATATGAATTTTTCTTGGTTGAATATTTTCCCGACGTAACTCTACTTTGCTTTTACTCTAAATACAAACAATAAAAATAAGAGAAATGTTATCAGTAGAAGTAGCTTCTATTTTAAAATCTTGTTTGAGTGAAGCTAAAAAAAGAAAAAAAAACCAAACGTGTGACAATTTTAATCAATGCCTTTTCTTCCAAGATAATCATAGTTTTAATGAGAAATGCTGTTGCTGTGCATAGACGTCGACAAGGTAGACAACCCTGGGAAAGAGTATGTGCTCCGCCTGTCCGCCATGAAACGTTGTCATTCAGCAAACACATGTGGTCCGGTACGTCCGAGTTCAACAAGACCTCCGCTGTACTTCATTTTAGATGCTGAAGGAAATCGGATTACCCAGAGAAAGCATACGTAGAGGGGGGGTCAGAAAATAAAAGAAAGAAGCAACAATGCTATTGATGTACGTACGTCAAACCGAATAGATCCCACGGAAAATGAACTTGGGTTCCCGATCTTAGCAGTCTAGTGGCTATCCATTGCACTATCACGCCTCCCAATAAAAATTAGTGGAAATCAAATAAAATTCTGTGTTTAGCACTGGAAGGGTTCATATTTTTTCTTTTACAACGAGTCGTTAAATAAATGGAGGCGTTAGTAGTGACGCCACGTTTCAGCAAACATTCTTTGTCGTCATCAGCAAAGGAATCAGGTAAGAAAAATAATAATAATTTTTTTTTTAATGTGACAGGAACATTGTTAGTTCTATCTGCTGACTTAACTGAACCAGTTAAGAATAATCCACCTTCGAGTCGACCAACGCGGGACTCATATTGAAAGCATCAAAGAAACCGACTTATTTTTAAATATGCATAAAGACAGTTCTCCAAGAAGAGCAGGAAGAAAATTAAAGTTCAGCAATGAAAATAAACAAAGAACGAACCAGCAAAGAGAGGAAACATTATTATTTAATGACAAGCAGCATCATGGGCTTGATATCATTGCTGTCTCTGATGCTTTCCTCGCACGCCTCCTTCCTGGTCTTGTGGCAGCCGCCAGACCAGGAATAACAATAAACGTTCTATTTACATTAATCTTGCATAAAGGAGGTTGATGAATACGAATTTTTTTCAGTTTTATTCATAAAAGGAAGTTAATAATATGCATCGAAGGGAAAAAAAAACCTATTTTTTACGTAGATTTTTTTTTTCTCTCTCTTCTACAATGAAGTCGCATTGAGGAACATCGCTTATCGTGGCATCTCTCCCTAACCCTGCACGCCATGTTTTCTCCTAACACGCAAGATAAATCATGCAGCTGTGTAAGTTTGGACAAAAAAGAACAACAGCAACAGCACAAAATAAGCTTTTTATTTGTAGCGAGATACCGCAGCGCTTTAATTATGGAGGCCTTCAGAAGAATTGTTTCTCGAATCTGCTCGGTTAGTGCATCGGGATTCGCGGTAGCAAGTTGAGACAAGTGAGAATAAAGACGTAGCCATCGCACCGCTCTAGTAACGACATTCTGTGTTTATTCGGACATTGCCGCCCGCGATTGACGGGTTTGTCGGCAAATATCTGGCTTTCTTAAAGTAAACGGAAGAGTAACCAGAAAGTTACAACGATACAGGACCTTTCAGCGTGTCAACGGCGAGGTGCTCGGTATCGGTGGTGGCTAGAATTCCTTGAGACCCCGTAGGCAGGCGCAAAGACAAAACAGTAGGAACAAACGTCCTAAAAGGTCTGCGAAATTCGTCAACGATTAACCACCAAATTTTTAGAATTGCAGTAGCCAAACAAATTTAAATTTGCATGCTGAATAGCAATATACACGTTTTAAAAATCAGAGAAACTCTCCACTGTAAATCCTGATTTTGTGGATGTGGGAGGAAACCCACGTGGCTGGGTGGTATAGAAGGAGGGGTAGAAACCCTGATAGAGAGGCACACCAAATCGAGCTTGGGTCCCACTGGGCTACAGCACCGTCATATCCCAGATTAGATAAAACTATTTCCATTAAGAAATATTCTAACCAAACTTTGCTTTTCTTGATGCCTTCATTTTTTTTTTTTTTGATACCGAAGCCCGATATTTAAGACACTTTTTTTACATCAGATTCAACTTTCGGAAAGAAAAAAAGGGTTTTGGAGGCGAAAATTTCAATTAATCACCATCTGCAGATTATTAAACAGCACTCTTTTAATCGAGGAGAGGAAATGTAGAAACCTATACGGCTCAAACATTACAGCAAATCTCTACCTTGGTGAATAATTTGCTTCACGAAGCACAACCACGTCGGTTAACCCCAATTTATGGCGCGTAAAAGTATTCTTAGAATTTTTTTAACCCCCCCCCCTTCTCGTCGAAACACTGGAGGAATTTAAGCTGGCACCGGAACACTGGTGACGTCATTCCCAAAGTAACTCATTCAAAGGGAAACAAACGCGTCGTCTTCGGTGCGCGATCCAGTCAATTTCATCGCAGACTTTATCGGACCACGCTTTATCTGTCTTTGAAACTTCATATTCCAACTCCGGAAATTTTGTTTCAGTCTTTTCATTTCTTTTATGTTTTTCTGTGATAAAAATTTTCTGTGATAAATTTTGACATTTAATCGAAATTACCATTTTTTTCCCTCTCTTCCCTATATGACAGCTAAAGTGGATGCAATTCATTACGTTGAATTTCATGTTTGATGAAATTGGTTTACGAGACCCCTGGTTTAGAAAGACAAAAACAAAGCATCTTTTTTATCTGTGGACTCCACATATGAAGAAAGCGGAAAAGTAGTGAATAACTGCCACTAAATCGCCGTTTAGAAGGACTTTCAATGGCATTCGTACAAAGAAAAGTAGCAACAACGTGATTTTTATTTAAAGTCATTTTTTGGTAATTAATCTAAATCAACTTATAGCGAAATATTATATACTACTACTTCTGTTACCAATACATCTATTATTATTAATTTAGTTATTGTAAGGAAACAGCATGCCATCACAAACACAAGACAGCCAGTGTAAGGTAATGCCTATCAATGTGTATTACTATCCCCGACAAATTCGATTTATTCATTATTTGTTCTATTGATAAACAAATTTGTTCTTATGTCATGCTTCGCTGATTCATTAGCCAATTTATACGTATCCTTTTCCTTAATACTATTCAATACATGCTAGCAGATATGTGTAGATTTCTAACCTTGGAAACAATCAGATTAGTTTTTATTTGGCTTAGATTTCCCCACGAAGTCTGCAGATAAATTCTTAAAATTGCTGCTGTGAGTTTGAGCTTTAACTGTCTTCCTTAATTGTCAATTAAATTACTCTAATAGCTGATTCGTGTGGGATCATGTTCTGTCTCTCTAGGGCGCGGGAAGCAGTTCGAGTCTGTTTCCCACCATCCAGTCTCTTCGTCTGAATGCATGGCACGGGATGTGGCTACTACGGTCGAGAATCCTTTGGTAAAATACAAACGAGGAAATATTCCAAGGTGTAGACATGTAACTGCCACATTCCAGAAAACCATCAGTGTATGCAAAATCTATTCAGCCACACGATAGTTCCATATACTCAAGATTGAAAAGCCAGTTATAAATGAACGAGTTTAGAGGCTCATGTGCTTTTATAAGGGATGGACTGGAGGAGGTTTGATTGATCTGTGAACGATCACCAGCCGTCTGGACGTCGGAAGATTTGCTAATATTCCTATTGCAGAGGGCAAAACAATGGATTATAGTCACATCAGTTATCTACTTTGGTCTCAATCTGTCTAGTATACCCAAGTCTGTGCAGGGGAGATAGAAAAGTACATCAACTTAGCGATGCTGATGATGCTACAAATAAAAGGAATTCGTTAGCGATCGAAAACGAACAGTTCTGTGTGAGCAGTGATAGTAGGAGAATGTCTAGAACTTTGGTCCAATAGATACAGGTTGATTCCCAAGCGAACGAATTATTTAATGCACAGTATCTACGGACAGGAACTTGACAGCGTAGAGACTTACCGTTCTGGGACCAGCCGATTACCGAAACTCCTGGTAATTAGTGAACCGGCTTGGCTACCATCTGCTTTCCTGAAACAAGCTTTCTAAGGAACTCAGTCTGCTTACCATTGTGATTCATTCTATAAGAGGTAAAGAGTCGGGTAGGTTAACTGGGGACAAACTCTCCCTTTCGCGGGTTTTTAAAATGTTCGTGTAAAAACAAAAAAGATGTGTTACTACGGAATGGATGGGACGCCATCTTCAAATTAACGCTGGCAGTTTCCATCTTGAACATTGGGAACATGAAAATTAACCTACATGAAACAGTATTATGCAAGAAAGTTTTCTAAATTTATATAATTTCTTTAAACACCTCGGTGCACTTGAATTTGCTGAGAATCTACATCTTCAAGAATTGAAAATTTGCTTGAAACCTACCTCACCACTCAGACAATGGAAACAGTCTTCGATCCCTTCAAAGCATTCATCTTTCTCTCCCAAACGACTCGTTTAGGACGTAATTGTTGATAGATACAAGCCAAGCGCTTCTATTCGGAGAGGCGGCTGTCTAAAATTCTTGGAAATCTAGCCAACAAGTTATTAAAGAAAGCTAATGTCTCAGCAGGCTTCTCGACGACCAAAGACTATTATTGTCAATTATCTCAAGACCACCGAAATTTGATTTGGACTACTGAAGCTAGACTTTGCCCATTATTGGCAATTTATCTGCCCGCCCGCAATCGAAGGGCTTCAAAGGGATAATTAGTCACTCAAGCCATTGTTGCCAACTTTAGTTACGCTCTGATGTTCCTACTCTCCTCTAAAAGTCTCTAACATACACCTATCGTGTAAGACAAGATAGTATGGTAGTCGTGATTTTTGTTTGTCAGTCGCTTGACTCCAGCAACTACATTTATTTCATAATCAACATATATTTCATCTAATCGAACACAATTGGGCTGCACACGCAAAAGCCCTTACTCATATCTTTCAGAACGCCCTCTCAGAATCGAATTAACATAAAGTAACCGTTTAAGCTGGAAAAGTACCAGTCCGATAGTTTCAAATATATAAGCGTTTTTTGTTGTTGGTGGCTAGATGCGTAACTGTGGTTTATTTTGAGCGATAGAGTCATTGATATTGATATTCATCTCTGTAAATAATTACAAAAATTGTCATCGACTGCTGAAGGAAGCTAAAGGATGATTCAAAAGGCCTCTGGCTTTGTCAGCTTCCGAGCTTTGGTTGTAGTGATATCAATTTGGAGTTTACCATGACATTTTTTTAAAAACCAGACCGGCCAAGTCTCGGTTTAAAGAGACGTCGTCACGTGCAGAAGCTGGCACCTAGCAAGACTTCGTTTGTTTTGATTTCCGAAGTTTCTCGAAAGAACCAGTTCTACGCACCTTGTCAATTAAAGATGCGGGCTGACCAGTTAGCAGAGCATTTCAGAGTTTATTTACCTCTTCAAAACTGTCTGCCCTTTTAGCGATTCGATCTCTGATTTCACATCATTTTATACACTAGTAGCAAAGAAAGTACTTGTTATTTGTACAGTGACAAATATCATCGTTGTGAATATCTTCCATTGCCGCCCGTTTTTTCTTTTGATGTTCATCCCATCGGAGCTTGGACCGGACTTGAGACCACCACAGCCTTCTTAATGACGTGTAGAAGACCGACATCTTGCTTTTTTCGCATTTTGAATTAAGATTAAAGGTAGTTCTGTCATTGCCTATATATATACAGCCCAACCAGCAGAAGTATGGCACGAAACAACGCTATATGGCACCGTGCCTATCTGCAGCTCACCCGAAGCTATAATCGTTTTGATAAGAAATCTATAAAGTCAACTTTACGATATGAAAAGATGAAAATGAGGAAGCAGTGCTAACGCTAAAGATGCAAAGATAGGGATCGTTTAAGGAGACTGTCAGTAAATAGAAGATCTCGTAGAGTAGTGCAGCAAGAGGGGGTACCTGAACTCTCGGTGTATAACTGAGATGTTCAGCTTTAAGGATATAGTGACAATATTTAATTATCTCTTAAATACGCGTATTTGTTCCCCCCTTTTTTGATTAGATAATGGCTCGCCTTAATAGATGTGCGAGAGGTAAACGGGCACCTCGGCATGTTAACCCACCCGGTGTTCCCCACTTCCTCCGCTCTACAGCCCAGTTAGTGCTCTTCGCGAAGCGAACACCCACCCGATCCGCTAAGTATCCATCTAAAGAATATTTCATTATCACTAAGGCTGAAGCTGTGGGGGGGGGATAAAATGGCTTCTTTACAAATAGGGTGTCTGTTTACGTTCAGCGGGTTTCCGCAGAGCTGCAGATAACTAGAATCCGCGGTATGGCTGGCGCGCGGAGTACGGTGGAGGGAGAGAGAGACAACACTACAGAAGTCCCCCCCCCACCAACCTCCGCTTTCAGCTTAATAACAGCCAAGAGAAATAGAGAAATATCAGCGAGAGCGAGGGGGGGGCGCTGATTGTGGTGGATGTTTTACCGTAATAACGCGGCCTTACATTCGTGGAATTACGTCATCAGAAGTTGAGGATCGAGAGCACGTGAAAGAAACGGCTGACATGGAAATTTGTTTTAAAATAAACAAATGTAATTTCTGGTTACTTAGTGGCGAGGAATTCAGACAGAAGAGACATACGGCGGTGCATGGTCTCGAACCAGTCTAAAGTGCCCGCTGCTGCTGCACGTTATTTACATTAGTACAAAGCCTACACCTCCCATGGCCTGCTATAATGACCTTGCCTCATTAATTAGGGGCACTTTGGTTCGGAAATACGCGAGGAGAAGAAGAGGGGGTCTGCGGATAACAGGTTTTATAAGAAACGATGTGAATCAGCAACATTCTTCCTGCACTCAGGCTCTCGACGGTCCGCACCTAATTACAAATTTACGGCATTTATTAACTTGTGAGTTTCAACCTCTCCGTATTATTTGAGTTGGAAATAAACACAGGGATAAAAGTTTAAAAATTGAGAGGAGAGAGAGAGAGAGAGATGGAGAGAGATGGAGAGAGAGAGAGAGAGAGAGAGAGATGGGAAGAGAGAGAGAGAGAGAGCGATGGCGTCAGGGGGTTTGGTCAGGCCAGGTTTCTCGTTAATTGTAATATAAAATGAGAAGAAAGGGGTTAGAGGCGAGTATTTGCTGCGCGCCGCCTGTCGCAGTTGATAGGAAAACCACCACGGAGACTACGAAAGCGAACTAAGAATTTATATGAAAAGGCCATTTACGGAGTTTCTTTCGAATGGATGGTTGGTTCTATCAGCTAATCAAAGGTAGGCTTCCGTTGAATGAAAACTGCTCAAAATCCTTGGTTATTTTGCGCTGCATGGCCAAATACATCGCAAGTAACGGGTGACACTCATAGGACAACAGGCAGCACGTGCGTCTTTGCTTGAAGAGCTAGCGGAAGGATTTACCGGCTCACTGTGGCGGCAGTTATCACATATACGTTGTCTCCGAGAGAAAAATAAGTGCACCGGCATCTAAGAAAGACGATTCAGTCAGCAGTCTTGTGTCTTGTATCAGATGAAAAGCAAAGATAAAGGGTTGGCTGCGATTTTCTGTTGGCGCAAACCTGCTACAGCACACCCCATAGAATGCCGACATTCACGTTTTAGTATAAATTTAAGGTCTGGTTTTGTATATGGATCTCTGACAAGAGGAGCATCAGTATCACGAACTCATCACCCCGCCATGACTTTATCACGTGACCGTACTCTGAAGAACTGGTTTTAAAGTCTCGTCAAAGAACGCGGTTTACTCCCTGAAAACAGCTGCGAATCATGCGACGAGAGGTGTAAAAACTCGCCTCGAGAAACATCATACCGCCATGTTCTCCTACCTCCGCTGAGCTTCGGGGCTTCTTTGTATAAAGTGGACGTGGCCAAAAAAGCTTCTCGAATGTCAATCTAACCCGACGACCATTAAAACGGAAACTAACAGAGCGTTTGCCCGATACCCTCAAACACCGGGTCTTACCCGACACTCTCAAACACCGGGTCTTACCCGACACTCTCAAACACCGGGTCTTACCCGATACCCTCAAACACCGGGTCTTACCCGACACTCTCAAACACCGGGTCTTACCCGATACCCTCAAACACCGGGTCTTACCCGATACCCTCAAACACCGGGTCTTACCCGATACCCTCAAACACCGGGTCTTACCCGACACTCTCAAACACCGGGTCTTACCCGATACCTTCAAACACCGGGTCTTACCCGACACCCTCAAACACCGGGTATTACCCGATACCCTCAAACACCGGGTCTTGCCCGATACCCTCAAACACCGGGTATTACCCGATACCTTCAAACACCGGGTCTTACCCGACACCCTCAAACACCGGGTCTTACCCGATACCTTCAAACACCGGGTCTTACCCAATACCCTCAAACACCGGGTCTTACCCGACACCCCCAAACACCGGGTCTTACCCGATACCCTCAAACACCGAGTCTTACCCGACACCCCCAAACACCGGGTCTTACCCGATACCCTCAAACACCGGGTCTCCTAATCAAAGCAGTTAATCCGGGAGAAGTATTTAGCTTTACTTCCGGTTAGATCTCGTTGGTCAAGATAGACAAAAACCAACAACCAGGGTCAAGCAAGCACGAGGATACTCCGCTAATAATCGCTGGGAGCCCGTCGGAATCCGACGACACGAAAATAAAAATTAATTTTTTGCTCTATTATTCTTCAAATGACCGTTCGCGCGAGAGATTTAATCTCTAACATCGATAATACAAATCTTTTTCTCGCAATTCTTTTGTAAAAGTTACATTTTTTGTTTAATTATTAACCAGTTAGGTTTGTTAAATTATGGAGGGGGGAAAGCATTTTATTACTAAGCCGCTTTCAGCCAGTTTCCTAACCGATCTACCTCGGCTAGGTTTTCGACATTTAGGAGAAGATCTGAAAGAGGGTTTTTTAAAAAGATAATCCAGAATTTCAAGCAACGATAAAGGAACAAATCATTTTAATTTTGACGTACCATACGGTCACAAATATACTGTCAAAACATTTATCGTAACTACACAAGAAAAATACCACAAAAGTAGGAACTAGAACAGTAATTGGTTAAAATAAATTGCTGGCACTGGCTGACTGTGGAGATAGAGAAAACAAACCTAATAAATTGTACTGTTAAACGTATCTTTTCTACGGGCGCCATGTCCCAGCCATGATGGTTTTCGCCAACTAAAGCTACAGCACAAACAGTGGTTAGAGTGACACTCTCTCTCTCTCTCTGTCACACACACACACACACACACACACACACCACACACACACACACACTCTCTCTCTCTCTCCTCTCTCTCACATACACACACACACACAACACACTCTCTCTCTCTCTCTCACACACACACACACACACACACACACTCTCTCTCTCTCTCACACACACACACACACACACTCTCTCTCTCTCTCTCTCACACACACACACACACACACACTCTCTGTCTCTCTCTCTCTCTCTCACACACACACACACCACTCTCTCTCTCTCTCTCCTTCTCTCTCACACACACACACACACTCTCTCTCTCACCTCTCTCTCTCTCTCTCTCTCTCACACACACACACTCTCTCTCACCTCTCTCTCTCTCTCTCTCTCGTAAAGCGATGTGCTGATAGGACGGTTTTCCGGGCTCTTTTTACAATCTTAACTTTAGAAAAATAATTGTTTAACAGCTCGTTGTAAGTGAATAGAATAAATCCGAAAACGTACATAATAGTGATAGCGTAAATTAATTTAAAATGTGTTGATAAATACTTGCCTTCCACGGGGACGGGCTTTGTGTAAGATATAATGGCTTGCAACCTTGTAAAATCTAACTGAGCTAAGCGAACTAATAGCTATGCCATATTACCCACATCTGCTACTAATAAGGACATCATTCGTGATCAGCTACTTCACTCGAGTAAAACGTTAACTGTCTCGGTAATGCGTAGGTCAGTTTATCAGCTAGAAAGAAACAGATGAGTTCTTTTAGTCAGATAGACAGGGTGTTATCAGAGCCCTGCGTTCGCTAATAAGGCAGCGCCCTCTAACCTCGGATAAGAGCGAGCTTAAAACCCTCCAGGCTCGGAGTGTTTCCAGAGGCTAACTGTTCTTGTTTATTCACGTGGAAAATTGCGAAGATAATTGAATGTCAAGAGGAAATAAAGAAAGTTCTTAAAACTAATTATTAAAAAAAAGAAGAAGGAAAAGCTGTTCGTAAACTTGGATATAAACAACAACAATAACGTCAACACCAGCAAACAAACTCGGTCTTTTTCACAATACTGTTTCTTTTCTAATTATTTCTTGATCTCCGGAGAACCATTACCAGGCACAGGGTTAGACGCAACATCTATCAGCGCCGAGAACAGATTCCATCTTCCAGGACTCCTCGGGGACAGAGTGGTACTGTTCTCTAACCAGAGATTAAGAATCTCCGTGCGGCTGACGCAACATCTCACCAAGCAAAAAGGATCTGCCACAGACAGTGAAGTGCTAGCAAATAATAATGATTTACCCGCCGACTGTTGGTTCTCGGCGATGTCTGATTGTTTCTGTTAGAAAGCTAACAAATTCGACATCTTCATTAATCAGCCGCCTAGGTATTGTCAAAGAGATTGGCAGACTTAGCAGCAGGTAGCATTTTCTTTTTAAAAAAAAAGCATCTCTCATGGTGATAATTACAATTTCCAAACCTGTATCTTTAACATCAAGTTTCATGTCAAACGTGTTTATCTTAAAAGTCATTTCTGAAATTATCAGCCATTACATTTTTGGAAGGAAATTGGCTAAATTTAATTACGGATCTGATTTTCATTTGTTTGTGAGCTTCTAATCGAAAAAAAAAATTATTTGTATTATTAAAGCTGATAACGAATCTAAATACACGGCCATACTTATAAAACAGCCAATGAAATCACTTATCTTATATACCGTCATGGTCGATCACGCATACAGACGCACGTGTATAAGCGTGGCAATTCCATTAATGTAAAAGAAAAAAAAGATTAATTTTCGAACTTTTGCCACGAAAGAAGATCTCTAACGAAATATTTTCCGATAAGGCTGATTGGTTTGCTTTATCGGCTAGCCAACGCATCGTCCGTAATAGTGTTTGTTTTTTTTCTTTATGATTGTTACTTTTACATTTTTACACGAAAACTTAATTCCAATTTCAAGTTTAACAACTTTAAAAGGAAAAGGATGCTTTCACTTTCTGCTTTTTGGGGGGGGCCGTGAAAATAATGAAACTAAGACGAAGGCACAGATAAGTGCGAACCATCTTCAAGTCAATTACAAATTTTTAAAACGCAATTTGTTATTTATTAATTTTCTTTTTAATTTCCAGTGTACATCGTTTAAATAACGCAGACGGCTTTGAAAGCTGTTGGTGGAACCATGGCTGTGTGGCTTGGTTATGGATTTACTGTGGCTCTGCTTACAAGAGCAGAGATTTGTTTTTTAAAAAAGAAAAAGAAAAAGGGGGATGGTTCCGATCTCCCGAACGCTGTGCAGTGCTACGTTAGTTCTTGTCAAGATCAAAGAGAAAGGAACGCAAACAAACATCAGGCTGTGAAACGTATCGCGTTTATTAAGGAAATAAATTGATTCTTTACTATTTGGTTGGTGAATAATACGAACTCGGCTGGATTAATGACGATGTATGCGACGAATTGCTTTCATTGTTGTTTTTTTCAGCATTAGATTATAGACGCTAAGGTATGAGAGAAAACAGAACACGTCCAACAGCAATAAAGGTGAAATGGAGGTCTGGATTATCCATCATGGAAAACATCTGAATAGTGGAGCCAGGAATAATTATTACTGTTACATGAAAAGTCTTTGTTGATGATTAAACCTCATGGTTAAAGGGGAGCTTAATCTTATGGTAAAGGGCTTTATATCCCCAGCTGTATGACTTAGGGTTTATCTGTGAGTTAGTGTATTACGCCAAACATTTACAAAAATTTTTTCTTGGCAATAAACGGGGATTAACTAGTAAGACTGCGTTAAAGCTAGGACAAAAATCACGGATAAAGAAGTAATCTTTAATGACTGCATCACGGTGTTTACGTGGCATTCACTGTGGTTAATAGTTGGTGTCAAAAGGTGTAACCGTGGCAGAAAGGTGGTATTTTGTTTCTGACGCCGGTCGTTAAAAGTGACTCTCTTCTGCTGTGAATGTACTCATATCCCATTGGCAAAGTCGATACACATCTCGCTTTTGAACAGCCCTATTTTCTTTTTTTAAATGTCAGAGACGAATATCAGAAATTCAACTGGATATTTCAGAAATGGCGAAGCTCACCATAAAAACTTCATCGACGGCTCTCGCGTCGTCTGTGCGGGACCGGCCGACGGTTATTTCGAATGTTGCTGCAAAACTCCCGCTGCTGTTGTTGTTGTTGAGCGAGTTGGACTTCCGAACGAGGTTCTTTCAATGGCATCGCATCCCGTAAAGACAAGTGGCCCGTTCTCTGTCGAGTCGTCCTCGTTACTGAGAGATGTTCGTCGAGCCGACAACCGGCCCGGTCCCCCGACACCGTGGGCCCCAAGGACCCGGGAGGTCTCTCTCACGTCGGACACCAAGGAGACGTCGTACAGCTGTTTCACGCTACGGCGATCATCAGCGACAACTCTCCTCCGACCCCAGCCTGGGATCGAACCCGGTACAGGAGCAACGGTCCCCTTACGGAGCTAACCCGCTACCACCTGCCCCACCGGGCCGGCTTCCCGCTGCTGTTGCCACACAGTTGTAGCATCCATCACACAAAAACTCTATTCACATTTAATTTCAGGCCCTGACGCCTCTGGAGTTGGGTTGTACCCCGTGTGGTTATATCGTGTAAACTAGCAGTGGAAGTGACAGTTTGGACTTATAATGAAGCTTTGTATTCCCTCACAACACCTGTTAACGTTTGTATTTAGAATTCACTAAGATCGCGGTCTCTGCTATGACTTAAGCGCACACGAAACACTGATTTTAGAAATGGTAGTAATAATTCTAACTCTAACCAACACATCAAAGTAGGGCTATGGAGATGCTGCGAGTTCTTTCTTGTCTTCGGTTTAATAAAAGTAAAAGGACAAACCTTTATCTTGTCCAGATTTTGGCCAACTCCTTGACAGAACGCGAGCTGATTCCATTCGACAGCAAGAATTTTTTGTGGCTGCGACGTTTTACTTTTGGCTAATCTGATGTCCATCAGCGTGCATATAATGAGAGTAAATCCTGATGAGGATGGGAATAATTACTTGAAATGTAGATTTATTAATAATATTATAAAAGCCCGAACTGTCTCTCCGACACTTGTAATTAATACATCGTCAATTTTTTTCCCCCTTTGCAATCTCGGAATTTATTTAATTTCAAAGTTTAAAATACCTTAAAATATAAATTTGCGTTTCACTTATTAAAATGTTTATTAAAAAACTCCTGTAAATGCTAAAAGGCATATTTTCTTCTACATTAAAATTTTTAAAAAAAAATTTTGAAATGCAAATAATTACAATTAATTTTAAAAATTTCAGGTAAATTGTTTCTTTTTAAAATGGTCACACCGACGTTCAGTACTTCTAGAAAAACTGGAATGGTGTGCAGACCATCTACAGAGGAATTTCAGGTTCAGTTTGCGTTTAGAATACAAATGAAAATTAAGAAAAAAAAATTATTATCAGCTAAGAATAAAAAAAATCTGAGGCATTCGGCAGAATTATATTTAATAAAGGGAACCGGATAAAACGACGGATTTAAAATTGTAAATATCCGACACGTGTTTTGTCAGATTTTAGACGTTTCCTCGCCGAAGAACGGTCTTAAAAGTATTTCCGACAACACTAGTAAATGAGTATTGTTACTAAACAAAGTAAAAAAAATATATATATATATATCTGTTTGATATCGTGGGTAAAGCGTCCGGCTGGAAACATTACCGGCCGTTCCGAGGCTCGAATCCACCTTATCATTCGAAAGTTCCAATTAGTAATGTCAACGAAGACGAGACCAATAAAGACCCAGCTCACAAAGCTCGACGTTCCTTATCGGAACCGTTATCAAAACTGCTGCAAGAATGGTTAGTCGGCAATTTTACGACAGTAGAGGTGGTGAAAAAAGTAGCCCTGTTTAATGGTTTAGCTATGTTCACCGGGATTCCGTGAATAAGTCGCCTTTTATGACAGGCATCAAAGCAGACAAACGTCTTTTTTTGTTTTCTCCAATGAGACGAAATGTGTTGCGGATCTGCATCTTTGGACGATATTAAAAGTGGTTCAAAGGTGAACATCTTTTGATGCAAGAAAGAAAATATAAAACGGGCAAGACATTTGTAAAATATCCAACAGTATCTGCAAGGATGATAAATGAAGCAAGACGTTTTTTGCCCAAAAAACTTTGAACAGCCATCTACGTAGCTTCGGGTGGGTCTTTTAAAGCAAATTCCATCAGCGATCAAAGTTATTTCTGTAGCGAATGCGAATTGGCTTTTCATTAAGGTTACTGCAGCGTATAGTTAGTTCAGAGAGTAGCCCTGTGGATTCCATATGTTGTTAGTGACAGGATTCGATAAACGTCTCTCCGCCAGTTATCTAGATCAGCCTTCAACGTAACCCCCAGAAAACCTCAAAAGGACAAGATGATGGTCTCTGCACTTTTGATTTGAGAATATCTAAATATGTCTCCCCATTATGTGTATAATAGCTTTTTTGATCACGATTCGCACTTTCAGACCGAACCGTATATCGTAGCTGGATCTATTTAAGCCATAGTCTTCGGTGTTTTCCTAGGGTCTCTTATTTCTGCGTTAGGGCTGTTCGTCATCGCGCTGCGGCTACTCGCAAGTTCCTTCTCTCTCTCTCCTTCTTTTTTTGAATTCGCATGCTTCTCACGTGACAAAATTTCGTCTATAACAATGCCGGTATAAATATCAGAGAATGTCTGTCTTTATTAAGAAAACGGTGTTAAATGGAATTTGTGTCCAGCTTCAATTTTATTGTCTTAAAATCTCTTTCCGCCCACGTGTTAAAAAAAAAAACAACACAAGAGAAGAAAATGGTTAGGAGCTGGGAAGAAACCATAACTCTGCTTCGGTTGAATTCTTTGTCAGTTTTCGTCGATTGAAAAGGCGAAGGCATCTGGACAGAAGGTAGAAAGTGTAAAAACAAGGTCAAACTAGGCAGCCATCCCGAAACCAGCTGAAAGAGTACCGAAGCTAAAATGTATTTCGATTAACGTATCGCAGAGATAACGAGATTATAGTGCGAAACCGAGGCTGCGCCTATTAATGTCTCGAGTCCCACTGAGAAGTGTGCATGACAGCCTAACCCTGACGCATCAACTGCAAATTACAATCTATCTTTTACCAAGAGAAAACCAAACGAACATTACATCGATAGGTGACAAAAAACGAGTATTTAATAACTTATTATCGTGTTTATTACTGTTTTCGTAGTTGATTTAAACTCTTGCCAAAGTTATATTTTTCCATCGGAAAAGAAGAAAAATTTTTACAAAACAATTTTGAGTCTTTGCTCGCCATATTTATTTGCTATGCTCTGTTATTGATCCATCCATAAACGTCATCATAGACCCTTTTATTGCTGTATAACATTTAAATTATGCATGATTATTTATTCACTAGTGATCGGCATTGCCGCTAGGGTCTGTTCTTACAGATGTTTGGTTCTCATGCAGTAAAAAAATATCTGATGTCAATAATTGATAGCGACGCTACTAGAATATGTAATATATCTTCTGTGCCAGTGGTACCTCTGACATAAAACATATATTACACACAGTAAAGAAATACCATTTTTATATCTTTTATAACATCTAATCTGGCTAATCTAATCTATTTCCTCGCCACAATTTGTATGAATTATTTCTGTGCTGTATAACTCGCATCTTGAAAGAGAAATTTTGGGAAACTATTGCAGTTTGTCACCATGAAGGTTCGCCATGACATTCGACCCACATGGTTTTGATCCTTTGGGAGATTCTTTCAATTAATGATTTGCTTTCTGTTTTTCCTTTTCCTAACTGTTTATGGAGGATCTAAAGAACGAACTAGAAGATAATATGTCTCCCTTACGATCATTTTAATTACGAAACATCCTTTTACACACCCACATATGTATATACAAAGTTATGACTTTTCTATATATTTGTTCTGTTTAGATGAATTTTTAACTTTCTAACCTAAATATTTAACCACTAAATATTACAGAATATCTTTAAAATTGGCTGCTTTACGCATTAGCAATGTTTTATTATAATTTAGACAAGTCAGCAAAGAGTCCACACGTCGGCCTGATTGTATGTGGGCTTGAAGTTTAAATTATAACAGAGCGAAGAATTGAAATCAGATTCTGTTGTGTTAAAATTACTTTATTTTTTTTTGATATCCATCTGAAACTGAATCAAAATTGTTTGTATATTTGAAAAAAAAAATCTAATATTAAATGCTGTAGATGAAAAACTGACGCGACAAGTTATTATTTTAAAATGAATGTTCATCAACACAGTCTGTGCTGCCTAGTTTAGTTTCTTACTATCCAGGGGGTACGACTTGATCTGCCATAATCTATACGATAAGGTCTTTCCAACAATCATGCATCTGCATGGTAGATTTAAATTTGTCACATGTTACAATTTTGGTTATTTTTAAAATTAAGTATGTGAAGATCTACAAAGCAGTGTGCTCTTCAATACTTTTAATGTGACAATATTATGCAAATTCAGTTGGAAATTTTAAAATTCATCAAGAAAAATGGAATGATTCTAGGATAAATCAAAACTTCTAGCTATAACAGGGTATACTCTGTCGCCAAGAGGAACAATGAAGTTGTCCATTTAGTTGATCAAGAAAACTATTATCAGTATAATTTCTTAAATAATTTTAATAATATCCAAAATAAATTAGATTTAACAGAATTATTATCTGTAATTCTCTAATTATCTAAAGTTAAATAAGTCATTAAAATTGAATTATCTTTTTTTAAAAAAACATTGCCGTGATGAAACTAAACGATATTAACGAATTATTTTTCTCATTAAAACCAAACTCATGTAAGCTCTTTTAATAGTCAGAATTCTGAAATTGGTTTTGATCATTACCTAAAAGTTCAATCATTTTTATAACTAATTATTACTTTTAGTTAGATAATAGAATCAGTATATGAAATTATGTAATCAACAGTATAACTTAAGTTATTTAATTTTCCAATTGTTTGTTTCTTTAAAAAATGCTCTAATTTTTATATGAGGTGGTGTAGAAATAAATTATGTATATTAGGTATGCATAAAAAATAGAAATTGTAAGATTTCAAATAGAATTTCCTGTTGTATTTATAATAGATGTCCTTCCTGGGTAATCATGATGGGGGCAGCGTAACGAGAAACACGAGTGAAGTCCATTCATTCACAGATTTTCACAACTGTGGAAGTAATTACTATTTTTTTAAAATCTCTTGTCAGAATGTTCCAGTGCAGATGCTTTTAAAGATGAAAATTATTTTTCTCTCTCTCTCTCTCTCTCTCTCTCTCCTCTCTCTCTCTATCTCTCTTCTCTCTCTCTGTACTGACGTCATATATTTTCTCTAACGTCATATCTCTCTCTCTCTCTCTCTCTCTCTCTCTCTCTCTCTATGTGGGTAAGTATAAGTAATATACATAGCAAATCAAAAATCTAGAATGTTAGAGCTCAGAGTACCTTGTAAGAAACTTATCACTAGAGGCAAAAACGTGAACTGTCGGCTCACTCACGGGTCTAAAATCTAACGTAGGAAACAGATGGAAAGACGCGTGGAAAACCTGCTCCCACCTTCAAGTTAGAAATGTGACAACGTAAGAAAAAGATGGACGTTTAAATGCATCCTTTTCACGGACACAAGCTGAGGGGGTACCATTTAGCCGACCGATAACATTTGTGCAGTTAAATACACAATGGTAGTCGGCAAAAACTCTACGTAATCAAATACTCTCTACAGTAAGCCAGTTTTAAAATGGCTCCAGGCAGACCGAAGTTGCTGCAGATTGCAATGATGCATAGTCAGCCATCAGCCAACTATATACATACGTCAATAACAGGTGCGCAGCAGACTGGTGTTTTATGATTAACGGATGATCAGTAATGACGGACCTGCGAAACAGAGTTCTATTCCCTGTTATCGAAGTCCAGCACCACTTACGGGTAGTTACAGGAAATCGTAGTGTCCGGGAAATTTATCAAAAACCGTGCCAGATTACAAACTAGACGTCTGTTTGTTGGTCTCTCATTTTGAGCAATCGTCATCGTAATATTCATCAGCCTGGCTAAAATTCGAATTGTTGGGCAAGAATCCAGTGGCAGTGAGTAAATGATTTCTGATAAACTACATTCGAATTTCTTTGCGAAAAATCGTATACCAGCCGCAGCGTAAAGTAGCAAAGAAATCATAGCGAGCAGGACCTCTCTGGTTATTGTTCAAGACTGTCTACCTGATCACGGGTAACTGGATGAAACTAAATGACTAACGGTTCTGCTTCACAATCAGCAAAATAACACCAAAATTGTGTTCTAAGATGACATTGTCGGAAAACGCAAGGTTGGGATTTTCACTGTGTGACCTAGGGCCAGCAGCAACATCCTTGTAATCAACTCGCCGACCATGTCTTCAAATTTTTCACGCCCTTAACATCTGTTGTATATGACTAAGGTAGGAATATTCCGCCAGAGAACCTGCACAATCCTGGCATGGTCTTTACTCGGGAGCAGCAAGCAGTACCAGATTAGGTTTTCATTTTACGCATGCGCTAACCAGGTGTCAGCGCCATGATTTCCGAGTTTTCCTTACGCAATACTGACCGAACCGTGACCTTTCTTCTACAGGGTGCGGATGGAAAAAGGTGCGTCAGTGCTTAAATGACTTGCTACAATGAAGTACATATGTTTTTTGTTGAAGGACGCATTGTTTTCTGTAGCTTTTGATCTGTGAGCTTCCTCACGAGTGGAATTAAATATGTGATGATCAATTCCGATATCCCTGGAATCGTTTGCAACAGTATAATAATGGTAACCTGTTTTCTTACTAACTTTCTCATAACATCTATAAATGCATTAATTTTGGGGTTGAATTACGAACAAAACAACAAGCAAATAAGACAAGGAAACAGAAAATTAGAATTAGTCACACGGACAGGGAACAAAGAACAAACGGTGTATGTCGTTATAAGTGGGGTATTACGGCAAACAATAACAATACCTCCCTAAATTTAAGAAAACATTAAATGAAGAAAGAAGCTGAAATAAGTAAATATACAAAAAGAACCCCAACACACTAACCCTTTCAAGATTACATCCGTAAATGTAAAGAGAAGAATCATAGATGCTTGTATCTTCATCTTTACCTGATTAAGTTTTATTTGTGAAGATTAGCAGCAGAAAATCTTTGTTCAACTCCAGTGTTCAAATGGTAAACAAACACTGTTTGCAGATTGTGTAGAAGATTAGGATTATCAGGTCCACGTTGTACATTTAATTAGTTGTTATCAAGAAGTTTTAGAATTATCCTTTCGGGTTAACATATTTCTGAGGCATTAGTTCCTGGATTCTACCAAGAAGAATACCGTTTTTGGTTTCAGGATAAATTTAGAGGTTCGGGTGCGCGCATTACTGTAGTTTCATTTACCTGCTAACTAAGAGAATTCTCTATAAATGTAGGGTTGGAGTTAGGACTCGGAGGAAACAATAGTTTTGTATGTTACTGATAACCCATTTAGTTTGAGTCAGTGAATAGCATGTAGTATCCGTCGTCGCTGATTGTTATCAACCTTTGCATTTGTTAAGGGTTTTACAGTTAGCTAGTGGTTACCGAGAAGAATTCTGATTAGTTTACGGTTAACTTTAACACCCTCTAACTGTCATCCAGGAAGATACCGCTTTGGTTTCGCTTTCGCCAAACAGGACAGAGATTTTTTTTTCTCTCTCCGAAATAAAGACATTTTGGCCTCCCTACTTAAGTCTGAAGTTCTGGGAGAACAACACATAGCTTTTGCCAAGATTTTGGCGGAAAGTCTTAAGCGCTTCTAATTTGAATCAGTCAGCGTCTCTCTTTAATGCCATACGCAGCCACTGGCTGTTACCAGTCTTTGAACACATTAATCCTGGAATTATTCTGCCAATAGCAGTTAGCGGACTTGGCGAATTTAATTGCGTCAAAAGGACTACTGCCAAGCTTTGCCTTTATGTGCCAGACAGCGCTTGTAATTTGACTCTTTCCTTACAGGATGTTCTTTGATAATGCTTTAATGGTAAAACTATTATCGAAACATATCTTTCTTTCTTCGCAAAACGGCTTTAAGTCTGAAAAGAGTTGCGTTTTTTTTTTGTTGTTGTTGTCGTATTTATAATTCTAATTTTCTACAGATTAAAAGAAGCATTAAAATCGTTATTTCTTAAATTTTCGGAACTGAAACCAATCTTAAAGATAGTGCTTGATAAAGCAGATATAAAAGAACCAAAGTTCGCTACTCAGAGCTGGACCTTGGAATGTTTTCTTTTAAAAAAAACAGAAAATTCTCCAAAATCAAAATGATAAAACTACGGAAAAGGCTCTTGACTTTTAAAAAAAATTGTTTAATAATTAAAATAAGAATCATAAAGATTAACCCTAGTCCAGCAGCGGGAAAACAGGAAAATCGTCGATTCACGTTTTTTTTCCGTTTGAAACTGATATAAAAATATTAGAAAAATATTATAAATTTACTGATTTTTAAAGTTTCAGAGGCTTGTGTACATTTTTAAAGCTAAATCAGTAAGAGTAAGCCCTGCATGAATCTGCATAATTAAAAGGATAAAAGGCCTGATCACCATAGCTCAACTGAAGTGCATTAAATGTTAAGTAAATTATTTGCTTGCAAAACAGTTAACTGTAGGCTTTCTGGCAAAGGATGGAATTTAAGTGGAGAAAGAGTGAAAACTGAAAATAAAAGAATTTTAGAAATTGTGAGAAAAAAAGCAAGCTTTAAAATAAATTTAAACAGTAGCGTGGAGTTGTGTCAGAATAAAGATACATGATTAATAACTTTATGGTATTTAACACCATCGTTGTTGTTGTTGTTGTTGTTGTTGTTGAGTATTCTGAGTGCTTCAGGAAGCAAAAAATTCCATCGCAGGATCCAGAAATCCAAGCAGGGTAAAGGTGGGAATGATCGCGGAACACCGAATACAAGGGCTTGCCTAAAGCTGCCCATATTACGCGAAATTTTCCGCTCGTCAAATACCCGTGTATCCTTTTGATTATTGGTGATAAGAAAAAGAAAATCGGAGCACCCGGGAAAAGACTCTCGTGAAACGAGCCGATAAAGGAAGGGAAGGAGACTCTGGAAATGACAAGACACGAAATACATCGCCCTGAGTTATGTCGTGTTTACAGTCTACCAGATACGTTTACGCGCATGCGCACAGACCGACCTCTACTCGGAATCTGATCTGTACGGTAGAGTTTAATAAATCAGTGTGGTATTAATAGTACACGTGTCGGACTTACTATTGGAAACACGTACTTGTATAAATCTTCGCTTTCAAAACTTCACCTAGAAAATATAGTGTATAATTTCTGATTTAACTGTATGCCAACAAAAAAAAAATACTAAGAAAATTCATTATCTTTTAGTTATATACAGACCTGTGTAGCTTTACCTTGGATAAATGCTATTTCTACCTGAAGGGTAATTAAAATAATCGATTTATTGATCTTTCTCTGAAACCTTTATGCTGAAAGCCGATCAAAACTATTTTGATAATTACGAATTAATATCTTTATTGTTATAACATTTTTTAATAAACTAATGAAAATAAGTTATTATTCTTTGAAATGGTATCTGACTGATTGATATTCCTTGGACACTATCCTCCAGGAACCAATAATAACAAGTAAATTTTATGTCTATTTAATCACTTGTAGTAAGCAGTCCAAAATATTCAAATTGCTAATGAGAGCAGGTTCCCTCTTAACAGATCCGGGTTTTAGTGAAAAGGGAAGTGCAATAAGGAAGTGCTACCCCTGCAACGGTCGGAAGTTCGAGTTGGACTCTGTAAATTGCTTGACATGACTAGGCGATAGATTCTTTCTCTTTCTAAATCCACCCCCTTTAAAAAAAAAAAATTTTTTTTTAATTCGCTCTAATAATTTGTAGAAATTAACTTCGGCTGAAGCAACTTCTGCCGTAATGGGCCCGCCTATTACAGTTCAGGGGAATCCAAGCGGACTTAATCTCTGTAATGGCTGCATGGGTCAGATGTACTTAGCCTTCACATCGGGTTATCGCCGACTCGTTAAACTCCAGGCCACCAACCCTGCGACAGCAGGCGCGAGCTGCATTAACTCCGACGGAAAGTTTTAAATTTTCAATATCAAAAGGGCAACCGATTCCGGTGCCTGTACCGGAAGTGGCGAGTGTAATAATGCATTGATCCTGCAAAGTATCTAAAATATTACACGTTAAGGGGGTTTGTACACAAATGCAAATGAGGTAAAAAGTATATAAGCGTGCACACAGTTTTAACCTCGACATTTTATAGAGATATACCGATTTTCCCCTTTTCTTTGACAGATATTATTGCTGATGACTTTTTCTGATTTTCTCAAAATCAACAACTGGAAGAAGAAGAAGAAACAAAGATGAATAATGAATTCCTACAGACCGTTTTTAACGGCGTTGATCCGATTCAAGCTCTGTTCACACTGGTAATCAACTCCTTTCGTACGAATTAAAGTCTCACCCCCGTAGTGAAGAGGCGCTACGTTGGCACCTTATCTCTGGACAGATTGATCCAGCTTTGCACTTCCTGTGCTATGACCAGCCGATTAATTCATCAAGCATACACCATCCATTCTCAGCTAAAAGGTACAAAGCCTCTTTTCCTGAAGACACCCAAATTCCTTTTACTACCAGCTGCTTTTGGTCTGGAATAATTCTATCTAATAACAACAAAGGAAACAATTTTACGAGCTTGTCGACGTTGATGGAATCTAAGAGGTTCAAAGCACAATTTATGTTAAAATTCCTTTGTCAATCTTTTAAAACACAATAGCGAAGGAATTTAAAGGAAAAATTAAAATTCTATTATGATCTCCATCGTAAAATTGACTGAAAGTTATTCTAAAGCATAGCCACGATCTCATAATAAGCAATAGTCAACTAGTGAAACAAACAGAGGTTACTAATATATTATATTCACATTGCATACAAAAGGAAATATTGACTTTCTTTGGCTAATATATTTTATTAGAGTTGAACATTCGCAGTAAATTCTGATAAATTTATCGCAATCAGTATAAAAGAAGAAAAAGCAACAACAAATACAGATAACCAGTTTACCATTTCAATAAGCTAACGAATGTTCGCCGGTTTTCGCGTAGATTTCGTTAGATAAAAGAAAGTCTCATTTATTTTTTTACTCAAGAATCGTCAACATTAAAATATCTTTGATTTAAATAATGATGTTCTTTCTTTTTATAATTTAAATATTGGTACATCAGAAGCTAAGGGGGGGATAAATTATAAAGTTTAGTTTGAGTTAAAGAACTGCATAAGATTTTGGACCTGCTCGGCGCCGCGGTCTTCGTAAAAGGGACTCGAGGCTATAGAGCGAGTTCGGGGTTGAACGTCTGTGAATTGTTCTTGTTTCCTTCAGATTCGGGAACTCGTCTGGATTTCACCGGCTCGAAACGAATTATCCAGACGCAAATCCAGAACTTTTTCTCTTTTAACCTGGCAATTACAAATTTAACAACAAACGGCTAATTCTATTTATGGAAATGTTCTGAGGGTTTTTTTGGGTATTATATTAATTCCATGTATCGCTGGCAGCGAACTGCATAGCATTTAGACCATTCTGTTTTTTTCCCCACTTCTAAACGAGTTTTCGCGGTTGAGTCATCGATTGGAATATGATCAGAAAACCAGTGTATGTTTAATATTTCATCGCCATATGTGAACAACAAACACGACAACAGCAAACAAAGCAACCACGTATCCGGCGCTGTTTCCCATTGAGGAATTCTGAAAGGGTAAATTCATTACCTGGATCTTTGAAATGTGGCTGAAATGCTTAACAGGAATTTCTAAAATGCTTCTGTAATAGCTTTTTTCCCGTCTTCCATCACCACACAAGGAGGAGACAACTCTCAATTAATTAATGGATAACAAATTCTTTATTTGACTTCTTTTTTACTGAGTACCAATTCCTTTTAAAAGTTTTCCGAGTTAGTCAAATATTCAAAATATTTTAATGACACTCGGAATGAAAAAAAAGAATAGATAAATGACTTTGTGCTCACCGGTTGTTAATTACAGTGACTCGAAACTCAAAAGTATCACTTTAGAAGTAATTTTGAGAATTCAGTGATAGGAAAGGAATTAAAATAGAAAGTAGCTGCGACTGGCTATATCTGCTTCGCTCAGATAAGAAGATTCTGTCTGTCAAAAAGAAATGCAAAAATCAAAAGACGAAATAGCAACTTTTAAAATACAGGAATTATATTTAGAATCGCCAAACCAAAGTTATGTAAACTGCAAATTTAATATTAAATTTCTTGTAAAATTTTTGTCAATAAATGCGATGCAGGGTAAACTTCTAGATATTTTCATTAATAAATGTCATACATAGTAAACTTAAACTTTATCATTAAATGATACTCACGGTGCATAATCTAAAACCCAACTTTTAAAGTAAAATTATGTAAACTGCACATTACTTGTATATCATATGTAGAGATAAATTTTAGTTGAATTTAAGGAATCATTGAAGTGTATATGTCGCGCACTGTAAAGTAAGTACAGGTAAGTTTTGATTATTTGTAAGTAAATTTATAATAAATTTTTTAAAAAAAAAATTGTTTTGAGAAGTAAACAGTAACCGTTTTCTCCAGTCATCTCCAATATACATTATCAGCACAAACAGTCCCACGGCTAAACACTCGCTTGATTGCTATTTCTGGTGGAATTTATGCTGGGAACCCTTCCCTGGGTAAAAGGCATCTGAGTTTGCCAGAAATTAATTCCTCCTACTATTTCAGAAATATCGAAGTTAATCAATCAAGAAGAGAAATGGGTTTCAAGCAGAGGTGATTGTATAGATGTTGAGGAATGGGACAACTCGATTTATCGACTGCTCGGGAAACTGTTCTTATTAATGTAATTCCTGTACAGTACTAACCCAAAAACATCACAGAAATTATTACCAAAGAATAGCAAGTGCAGATGAATGTCAGCCAAAGTGGGATACTTATAGGGTCATTATTAAACCTACCAGGCAAGAAGAGACGTGTATATAAAGTGCCAAACGATTTGACTGGAAATCCTATTTGTCGTAAAATGTAAAAGCTTCCGAAACTTTGGTAGTGTGAACCGGTGAAAGTGTCTCGGCCCAACTGTTAACGAACAAGAAAGATAAGACCCGATACCATTCTCACCGAGACACAGGAGAATCGAACGGGGTGCGGTACTTTAAAGTTCCGGATGAAATATCTCACAAAGTTTCCCAAGAAAGGTTAAGAGTGAAAACAAAAAAATCAACTTAGCCGAATGACAGCGGCTAATAAAACAAAAAAAACAGATGGTTTAAAGTCAACAATAAAGGAAAATACTAAAGTGCATTGTTTTACGTTTGTTATCTATGAATAAGAGATGCTAACAGTGCTGTAGACTTGAATGTGGAGATATTGGCCAGTGAAAGTATGACTGGCTCATTGGGAACTATAAGACCGATAGTGATGAAAAGAGAACAATCTGTTATTGTATTTTATAAGCAAAAAAACTAAAATAATACAAATTATTTAAAATTTAAGAGTTTATGGGAGGCTGGAGCCAACCAAATCAATCATGAAACGCAAAAGCGAAGAAGTACTTGATAAAACGTTTTTCCCCACTTCATCTCAGACAATACCTGTAGATTTAAGTTCTCATTTGAAATGAATTCAAATATTTAAAACGGTTTACATAAAAGTTACATTTACGTTAATCACTAAGTGGAAAAAGCTGTAAAAAACTGTCAAACTGAATACTCCGAGGTCATAATTTACAGACATTGTATTTGTACATTATTTATTTGATTTTTACTAGTAAAAAAGCAATTAAAAACGATTATAAATAATAGAAAAAACGTGTTTCTTAGTCAAATTAGCTCATATATTTTAACAAATGTTGGTGTACAAGTGACACGTTTAGCGCAGGCGAAACATGGAATGGCGTACCAGGTATAGTGTTGGAGGGTTAATTGAGCATGCTGGACATAGGGCGTGTGCTTACCCCAACTGGTTTTGTTGACCCCTTCTGGGTCAAGGCCGCACTAGACTAGATTTCTGAACCTTACGCGTCTGCTAAGAACATCAAAAACATAGATGCTCAATAACAGAAAGGTTTTGCTCGAGTCCACTGCAGCGGTTTTATGGCCCGGTGTGGACTGGTGCTCTCGTCCCAGTGTTAGTTGTTGGCTGAAAGACTGGACAACTTAGATGTAGTCAGTCTGCGCGGAAACCGGCTTCCTTCTGAGCCATCAGTCGGAAGTTTCTACGTCGTCAGCTTTCCCACCGCAGTTTCCAGCTGCAATACTGCGAGCAGCCGCTGGCGCCGAGGCATATTTCTGAGGGATACCGTTGGGAGTTCTACCGCGTCGCATCCATCCATCCATCCATCCATCCCAGGTCCTCGACGTATCCGGCTATCCCTCAGCACTGCCATTTTTTTACATCAACTGGGTATTGTTGTTTCTTTTTTTTTACGAATGTATTGTCCTTTTACTTTTGTAGTGGCGGTCTCGATAACCCTTAAAGAAGTCCAAGAACGAAACATGTGTACTGCTGATGGACAGGCTTGAGTTGATCGTTCTCATGGCTCTGACTCATTCACTGCGAGTCAACTAGTCCTTTTATCTTTTGTACATAAGTGATGAGTGTCCCGCTTAGTAAAAGTTATTAAGTTTTGATTCTAATTTATGAACCATTTACACGAAGATATACGAAATTGAAAACGCACGAGCGGGCTCACTGTTGGTGCAATACAAAATGGTTAGTTTCTTAGGTTCTCATTTATTCATCTCAAACTTTCCAGGAAAGAAATGTACTTAACTCATTAAGACAAACAGTTGGTGCCGCAAGTAAAACTGATCGTCATGGCTTCATCCCGTGACACTAAATAATATAGATGCTTCCCGGTTTCTAAACATTTATTCTGGAGACTAACAGGTAGAGGCGTTAATCCACTTTTGTTGTGAAGTGTAAAAACGACAGCGAAAAGACATGGTGTTTTCTTACTGATGTCAGACCTCAATAAATGTTCAAAGATAAGACGTGAAAGCCGGAAGGTGATCAAAAGTTAATGTTTGGCTTTTTCTCTTTTTTTCTCAGTAGTTATCCGACGTTTTAAAAGAATTTATTACTCTCATGGTTTTCTCAAAAGACGACGATTAAACCTTTAAAAAAAACTTCTGTTGGTCAGATGTTTTTGAAATGAAACTTCGTCAGCCTTGGGTGATTCTCGGACCTTCCCTGACCTAGTATTCAACATTTTCATCCACGCTGCAATTAGGCCATGTTCTTTCTAAAGAGGCCACTCCATTCTATAGAGATTTTGGAGTAAATAATTTCTACTTGGTCTGTTAATCTGTACCTGTAGATTTCTGGGCAACCTGTGAAAACCTCTTTGCATATCTGTTGATCCTTATTTGTTTAAACAAAGGCGCGTGTTGTTGGCAAGCTCAAGAAGTCAGTAGATGCTTGTCTGAGGTAATTTCTTTGGCAGTCTCGTCGACATTTTTATTGTCCGGTAAACCAAAAGTATTCAAGTTAATAAAACATAAAACTTTGGAATTAAAATAAATATATACATGGAAATAAAATATAATTCATAAAAAATTATGAGAATATATAAAATATTCGTAATAAATGTAAAGCAGGGAAAGAAAATTTAAATTTTAACAACAAGTGTGTGAAAAATGTTTCTTAGAAACTTGTCGCAATCTTTTCGGTGATCCGCGTTTCGTGAAATCTTTAAAGGTGAGCACCTGTTTATGGGCGCCAGTGTAAGTTTACCATCTACCACAAAAACCTATACTCGCGAAATATTCACAAGGAACATCCTCCTAAAAACTCGTCTTTTTTCCCGTTAATTTTTTTTTTTTTTTTTAAATTACTTACTTTCATTTTTAACGTGTAAAAAAAAAGTCCCCCGAATTCTTGTAATTTCCACGTCTCGCGTCTTTTATCTGGTATATTTCGCTTCTTTTGTGCGCCTGTTTATCTGGAGTTTATGTCGAAGCCGGTAATTTTCTGTTTCTCAAATTCCTCAGCCCACAAGTTTTCTGCTTTGTTTATATTTATTACCGTGAAAAATCACTTACGTCGAGTTCTTTAAAGAAGTACTGGTCGTGTGCTTTCTTTGAAAATCTCCTAAAAGCCCTCGACTGAATTAAAGATCTTCGACAGTACAGAATATGAAAAGAAACCTTTCCTCCTGGTGTTTCACATTAAATTCTTTTGCAGCAGCAAAATCGATGAACAGGCATCGCTAATGACTACTTCGGCATTCGGGAAATGTATCGATAATGAAACCGGTGGCTACTGTTTATATTGCCCCCCGGGAATTAAGTTCCAGCCAGCTTTATATCTAGAGAAATAGAAGTTCTTCGCTCACTCCAAGTTGTAATTATAATTAAACTTTACATTAAAATAGAATGCGTTCATAAAATTATAATTTCACATTTTTTTTAAAAAAAACTATTATACTGGTAAACAAAGATTTTTTCTGATAAATAAAATCATGTAAAACCTTATCTGTTATATTGCTGCACGGTCGCTTTTACGAAGGACGACAACTTTCACCAGAAAGACAAAGAAAATTGTTAAAGTTGGTTGTCCAGGGTTATGAAAGTAATAAGGACCCAAAAAAGGGGGGGGTTAAGCTGGTAACTAAGAAAAATGACAGCTATACGATGTTTGCACATTGTTAGAGTTAAAACAGAAGTGAGTTATAATTAACGAACGATCAGTAAACCGAAGACTATTTTTTGTAGATATCTTTAGAGTCAAAACTCGAACAAACGGAACGGGGGATTTTTTTTATAATAAAAAGAACAATGACGAACCTGATATACATAAACAATATAAAACGTTAGATAAAGCGGGAGGAAAAAAACGAAATCAAAACATTTCTCACCCCTAAATATGCAATCAATAATTGTGCACCATAAAGGAATCCACACACAAACACGGAGATTATTATTGTTTTACCAGGTCTTTCCCCCCTTTAAAGTATGATTGCTCGCAGATTTTCTCCATTATTTGTCAAATTAGGGTTGAATTCAGACGTTTTCCTTATCCCAGCGCTTTCAGTAGCTCGTGTGATAGTTATTAATTTCTGCATGTGTTTAAAATAAAGTAGGTGCGATAGTCATATCGATTCTAACATGTAGATTTGATGCATTCTGCGCTATGGTTATTGATCGACCCGTATGGTTTCAATGCGGTCCGCGTTATGCATATTGATTGACCTATGCAGTGTCAGTGAGGTCCGCGTCTTGGTTAGTAACATTTTTTCTTATTCAACAGAGTTCATTATTTACTTTTTAAGAACGTTAGCGTGGTCGAGCCTCGATGCTACTTCCTCTCAAACACGTATGAGTCGACCAAGGTCCCACACTCCCAAAGCAACTGTTTTACCACGTAACGAACGGATTAAAAAAAATAATCTTTTCTTTATCTTTAATCAGTTTAAAAGATGGTATTTATATGGTATTAAATATGAAGAAGTACATTTCATGTAAATTCCACGTAAGTACTGTCTATTAGTTCTCTAATTCCGGTAAAGATGGAGTAAAATGACGTCAATATACCTCAGTGTTGTTCAATTACCAGTTTGTTTCCTGACATTAGTCGGCATCTTGTGGAACTTTAAACCTAATTTCAGGTATTTCTATGATTTGTTTTCTGGTGAGCAAGTAAACAATATGGCTACAGGAAGGCAGGGATCTGCGCGTCGTTCCCTATGGGTGGAGGTGCTCTGCCGACTGAAGTCAGACAGTATGGTGCAAAGAAGAGTTTCCGAGCGGGGTAGACGGGTTTAAAAGTAACCGAACAACCGGATAGAGATCGATAAAAAAAAACGCCCCAGCTTGTTTACAGCTAATGAAAACATAAGGAGGGTGGACACAGGTCTCTGCGATAAGCGACAAGTGAGTATTGATGAGCATGTTAATGTATTCGGCATAAGTGACGGTAATGTCCATGGACACCTAAACTTCCGGAAAGGGTTTGCTCTTTGGGCTCAAAAGCAATCGACAGACAGACATCCATAAGCGGAATCGCGTGGACACGGGTACCCAAGTTCTGCAACGTCACCGGGATAAAGTGACGAGTGAGTTTCCTTCTCGTATTGCTACCGGCGATGAAACTTGTCTGCATCATTTTGGTGCGTGAACGAAAAAACGTAGAATGCAGTTGAAGCATTCAGCGTCAAAAATTCAAAAGGAAAATCAAAAATTCTCTGGAAAGGTTATGGTTGCTCCTGTTTTACTACTCCCGGAGACCAATCAGAATCACCAGTGAAACATACACCGCAAGGTGATGGACCAAAGAATCACTTGAAGACAGCTCTTCGTCAAGGACTGACGCAAGGCGTTTTGCCGCAGCAGGAGAATGTGAGACTGGGCTCGGGTGACGCTGAACCTCTCTACCACATCTTTCCTATCATCCGAATCTTGCCTCATTCGATCTTCACCTCTTGGGACTCCTTAAAGATGCATTCCGAGATCGAAGTTTAACTTTGACTTACACAGCAACCAAATATCCTCTACCAAGATAGTATCAAGGAACCTGAGTTGTTGGACTACATAAGTTACAGAACAGGGAGAGTACATAGAGAAACTATACAGTCCAATGAATGATATCTGGTCAACATTTTGTTTAGTTTATGAATTTCCTTTACTTTCTGAAGCATCATATATATTCTGAAAGTCATATGCTTACATAAATGCAAACCTAGGCAGTAATACTAGGTTATTTATGATATGTAGCGTCTTTCTTTTGTGAGAGCACAGTTATGGCCTTCGGGGTATAAACATCTTTGCTTGTTTATGTATAAAGACACTTAAGGTAGTTAGAAAAAACTTTTAGTGGTAATCAAGTTGGAAAATACACTATATCAAGATTTTGGAATCCAAAACACAGTTTAGTAAATCAACGGAAAAGTTATTACATCTTTAATCTGTAACTCTGGTGAAAATCCCAGTAAAGCATTTTTTGTGTAACTTTGTTAAGATAGACCCTTTTTGATAATAAGAAGAAAAAAACAGCAATGTCCGTCACAAAAAAAGGGTAAGGTATTCGAGGAGGAATTTGAAATTAATCCCGGTCAGAAGTGAGAGAGAGAGAGAGAGAGAGAGAGAGAGAGAGAGAAGGATAGGTGATGTCAGTACAGAGAAAGAGACACAGAGAGAGATGACGTCAGTACAGAGAGAGAGAACGGATAGGTGACGTCAGTATAGAGAGGGAGACAGAGAGAGATGACGTCAGTACAGAGAGAGAGAGACAGAGAGAGAGATGACGTCAGTACAGAGAGAGAGAGAGAGACAGAGAGAGAGATGACGTCAGTACAGAGAGAGAGATGACGTCAATACAGAGAGAGAGAGAAGAGAGAGAGAGAGAGAGAGAGAGAGAGAACAAAACGGGGCTCGTGGCGTGAAGTCTGCAGTAAATGCTATAGAGATTCAGGGTTCTTAAAACCTTTTAGGTTAAGGGAACGTGTTAGAGTTCTGGGACAAACAGGTGACACGTTTTGATTCTGTTTTGGAGATAGAAAACGGTTAATAGCTTTGAAATTCAGATTTAAGAAGGTTTATCGGGATGCAGTCTCTTGTCCCCGCGATATTTTAAATCGCGAGTGCCTGACCAGATGAGACAGGTCACCTTCAGCCTTACTCTCTAACCCTCGCCTCACCTGATACCAGCATTGTATTCCATTTCTGTCTTGCTGTCTAATTTACAATGTAGTGAAATGGTCTGCTTTGAATTCTCCTGAAATTGTTATTTTGTTTTCCTCTCGCCGCCTCGGGATGTCTACTTTCTTATATAAAGGATTCCGTTCGTGACATATCGACAAGGCTGATAAACAAAGGATCCAGAAAGATTTACCCTATCAGACGCCGGATTGCTTTAGGAAACAGAATTTAATAGCATTCCGGAAACGTATAATAAGCAGATGGTTACTAATCATGTATTCCGCGGGCGTAGCTGGTAGAAATAATTTTACAATTAACTATCGTAATCAAAGAAGCGCATGTTTTCTGTGGGGGCAGGTTCCCGATTTTGTTAATACTAATAAGAAAAGATAATTTCCAGTAACCTGCCATAATATTTCTATACGAGCTTATAAATAGAAAACAGAATGAAGTCTAGGCATCTCTGCTAATGACTTAATTCATGGATGGAACAATCTCATTAGAAAAGGACTAGAAACATTAATCAGGGCCTTAGTTAGAAATCAAGCGAGTTTGAATACTTCTAAAACAAGCAAACCTAAAGCAAAGAAACAAACAAAAAAAAATTTAAAAGAAAACTATAATTGTAATTAATTAATTATGTACTTTTCTGTCTAAAGTTTAAAACCATGCAGTTTATGATCAGAATTCCGAAGAAATAAAAGAGGAAGAATGAATAATTTGCTTTCTTTTTAATTTTAATGGGAAAATGGTTGTCAAATTCAAGGAAAACTTACAATTAGCCTTTTGCACTTTTCCCGACTAAAGCTTAATTATGTCATTAATTTAACAGATAATTGTGTGATACGTGAACTCTGCTTGTCCATGCCATCTTTCCATCTTCCTTCTGTTTGGTACCAGTCAAAAACAAAACTAAGCTAAGTTCTTGCATAAACTTATTTCGTAATACATTCATTCTTGGACGTCGGTCTTTCTGAATACACACAGGCATTGTGGAACTTAATAATAATAATAATAATAATAATAATAATAATAATAATAATAATAATAATAATAATAATAATAATAATAATAATAATAATAATAATAATAATAATAATAATAATAATAATAATAATAATAATAATAATAATAATAATAATAATAATAATAATAATAATAAAGCTAACATTCTAAAGAATATTGTCTTTTGTTTCTTTTTCTTCAAAGGTTCTTTTCAACAGATAAATGTCAGCAGGTATCGCTTCTGTTTTTGGCAGCTAAAGAGGTTTTGGACTTCTTTTAAGAGATCAATCAGAAAGAGACACCGTTCTCAACTTGCGGCCATCAGTTCAGCTAGAAGAAATTTAAAGAGAATAAGAAACAGGGTATTAGCGGTTTCAAGTCTGGGCGAGTTCAAGCAGGAACTGATATTAAAACGTCTGTGTTCTTGGCTGAAACAAAACAACAGTTTCTTATTTTATTTATTGATCAAATATATATGTAGACCATTTTGGTATCCTCCATGGATATTGGTTAAATTTTCATTCGGGAAAAGCGCAGTTAAATCTTAATGACTTTGTTTCCTAACACAGTTTTATCAGAAAGAAGTTATTCAGATCGATAAAGTACGTTTTTGGTCAGTCGTAAACCGAGGAAAAGGATAAGGTGAGTTCAGGTGTTTAGCCAGACTTTAGACAGAGCCTGCTACCTGTAAAGTGTCCGTCAGTTTGAGATCTACTTGGGATTATTGTCCTACTGGAACATATAATTCCGAACAGTCTTACTGCATATGGTACGCCATTTTTAATCAGTTTCAATAGTCATGCAATTCCAGAACTGAGTTTTCGAATACATTCTTTAAAGTGGGTGCTACACGCTTCTCACAGAATTCTTCTCCGTGCTCTCCCTAGGTATACTGATGGATAGAGAAGACTATTCGTATATTGAATATTCCATGAAACTTCACGTCGACGTCTGTTGGGGGCTTTATATATATATATATATATACTCTTTTGCAAACAGTAGTCATTTAGTGTTATACTTTTTACTGACACATTGTTTTTTTGTGGGGCTAATCTTTTCTCTCTCCCCGTCTCGGGCCGGTGAAGGGTTGATAGATTATCCGGATAAGTCATCAGGGTTAAAAATGTCATATATCTTAGGTCTCTTTCGTAAGAATAAAAAAGAAGCCAAAAATAAAAAACAAACTATCTTTCCCAAGGAACACATGAAGGCGATCTTTTGGTACCGTAGATTTATTCAGCAAAAATCAGGTACAGCTGTCGCATCATTTATGAGTAGTCTGGGGAAAATTATCTTCTCGCATACTACTCATGGCGCTCATAAATATATGCGTAAGCTTACAGTGCTTGATTAAACATCTCAAGGTAGGTGAAATTTAAACAAGTTAGGAAGAAAAAAAACAACAACAGATGGGTCTGTAAACACTTGGAAACTAACTAAAAGAACGCCCAGAATAGGAATTATGTCTCTGCGCTGTAAAAACAGGGCGAGATTTGGAGGAAAAAACATCTCATTTAAAGTTACCGTGCTCTCCTGAAAATATACTATTAAAAGTTGCCGGTGTCCTGATCTTACTAATTCACGTATGAAGGGAAAGGTAAACTAAAGTTTTCATTGCCAACCCGAATGTAACTTTAAGAAAGTAATTCAAATAAGTATTAATTGCTATGTTTTACCAGTCAGCATTTGTATGTTCATATACCAATATGAATAGAACATGGATCCTATTTTTTTTAACGATGTTTCATTGTAGAATTTAAGTATTGTACATAAATACGACAAACTGTACTATATATTTCTGTTTATTATTAATTAATTATCCTTTGTCAGTTTACACTAAAGTCAAGTTAATAATCAGAAAATCTACGCCATAACCTAAATGCATTTTTTTTTTAAAATTAACTTACATATGCCATTGATTCATGGAAGTTTTTAGTAAATATATACCTTCGACGGTTTGACGATGTCGTAGCTCATCTATAGAGGAGACACACAAAAGAATCTTCTCTCTCATCGTTTCGAGTAGCGACGGCCGGTCCGAATTCTGTGACATCGCGCGGATCTGACGTCACTTCCGTTTCTGTCCTCATTTCGAAAGAACCAGAAATGCAAGATGGCTGGCTGCCAGGTTTCGATATGAGAATATCTGTGTTAATTATCTCTGTTGTGCATTTTTATAATTAGTACGTAATTAACAATATTAGGGTTAAAAATCAAATCACAGATTTTGAATGTATAAACATATAAGGTTTAAGTAAACATATGTAACTTTTTAATCGAAATAAATATCAAAGTGTTTAATGTTGCTCGCGTGCAAACTTATTTAGCAAAACTGTTTGGTCTCGATGCTAATGGAATATTTGGAAATGTGTATTATATTGACATGGGTTTCGCTAAACGAGAAACAGAAGATATTGCTTGATCAGATTTGTCGACTAATAGATATGTGATGGTGATGTGCGGTGATTTAGTACGTAGCGCATGAAACAACATTAGGCACACGTGACTTTTATTCACACCTTGAATCATTTTCTAAATGACATTTACAGGAAGTATTTGAAGTCCGCCTGTCTGGTGATGTACTGTGGAATCTAACTGTTTAATTCAAAGCAGGAAAATTATGTCCGTATACTTAGTCCCCAGTCGACCAAATACAAACAAGCAACACGAAAACATCGCATATAAAATTTAATGTCATTAGCTCATTAATTAGACGAAGACATCGTTTTTACAGCTGCATAATAGACTAATTTGGATATCGTGTTTGTTTAACTGTAATCGATAGTGATCTCCAGCTACATCAAATCACGTGGCGAGAACAGCGACTGAATAGTACGGTAGATACTACAGTCGCCAAAGAGGATCGATCGAAGGAGATCAAAGAGGAGCACCTAGATCAGTGTACACAAAAACTTTATACTTTAATGGGTACCAGGCGTTGGCTTACTATGCAATGAAAAAGTTGGCAAAATTGCCAAAAGCTGATGGTAAATTACTTCATATAAGTTTGTCGCTTCTCGAGCTTGTCAACTGAGAGAGTAAACGTCTGGCAGGGTGTAATCTGAACACAACACACTCTTTGAATTAGAATAAAGAATACGCAAAGTGATTTTCACAAATTACCAAAGAATCTACAGGTAAAAATCAACAGACTAAGTCACGAGTTGTTCTTTTTAAATCTCCATAAAATAAGAGTGGCCACTTGAAGGAAAAAAAAAGATGTCCCATTCACATCGTGGCTTAGACTGTTGAACAATATCTGAGAGAATGTTCAAAATTCAGCCAAGACAGAGAGATCTTTTGGTTGGGGGGAGTAGCAGTGTGCTTAGAATGCCTTGATAAACAACAAACCAGCTTTACAATTCATAAGGTCACATGGCCGTGAAGAGGTCAACGAAAACACTACTCTAGAAAAGCCATGAGACCACGTGTTAGTGCTATGGGCAGCGCTGCTTTAAGTACAGTATTGCAGCGATGCTTTACAAAAAACATCAGACCAACAGCACAGCTTCTGTGGTCGAATCCCTGTCTCTATAATAAATCCTCTGAAGCGTCGTGGGGGTGGGGGATGGGTGGAGAGAAGAGAGAGAGAGAGAGAGAGAGAGAGAGAGAGAGAGAAGAGAGAGAGAGAGAGAGAGAGAGAGAGATGATGATGATGATGATGTCAATACAGAGAGAGACGGAGAGAGATATGATGATGTCAATACAGAGAGAGACGGAGAGAGAGATATGATGATGTCAACAGAGAGAGACAGAGAGAGAGAGAGAGAGAGAGAGAGAGAGAAGAGAGAGAGGAGAGAGAGAAGAGAGAGAGAGAGAGAGAGATGATGATGTCAATACAGAGAGACAGAGTGAGAGAGATATATGATGACGTCAGTTACACAAGAGAGAGAGAGAGAGAGACGACGTCACTAGAGATATGACGCTAGTACAGAGCGATGACGTCACTAGAGAAATATGACGTCAGTACAGAGAGAGAGAGAGATGATGATGTCAATACAGAGAGACAGAGTGAGAGAGATATATGATGACGTCAGTTACACCAGAGAGAGAGAGAGAGAGAGAGACGACGTCACTAGAGATATGACGCTAGTACAGAGCGATGACGTCACTATAGAAATATGACGTCAGTCAGAGAGAGAGAGAGAGATGATGATGTCAATACAGAGAGACAGAGTGAGAGAGATATATGATGACGTCAGTTACACACAGAGAGAGAGAGAGAGAGAGAGAGAGACGACGTCACTAGAGATATGACGCTAGTACAGAGCGATGACGTCCTAGAGAAATATGACGTCAGTAGAGAGAGAGAGAGAGACGACGTCACTAGAGATATGACGCTAGTAACAGAGCGATGACGTCACTAGAGAAAATATGAATCAGTAGAAGAGAGAGAGACGACGTCACTAGAGATATGACGCTAGTACAGAGCGATGACGTCACTAGAGAAATATGACGTCAGTAGAGAGAGAGAGAGACGACGTCACTAGAGATATGACGCTAGTACAGAGCGATGACGTCGCTAGAGAAATATGACGTCAGTAGAGAGAGAGAGAGACGACGTCACTAGAGATATGACGCTAGTACAGAGCGATGACGTCACTAGAGAAATATGACGTCAGTAGAGAGAGAGAGAGACGACGTCACTAGAGATATGACGCTAGTACAGAGCGATGACGTCACTAGAGATATGACGTCAGTAGAGAGAGAGAGAGAGAGAGAGAGACGACGTCACTAGAGATATGACGCTAGTACAGAGCGATGGACGTCACTAGAGAAATATGACGTCAGTAGAGAGAGAGAGAGAGACGACGTCACTAGAGATATGACGCTAGTACAGAGCGATGACGTCACTAGAGAAATATGACGTCAGTAGAGAGAGAGAGAGAGAGATGGTGACCACCAATGAAGGAAACAAGATTCAAAAGGTGCCCAATTTTTCGCTTTTAGTTTGTACCACATTTTGCAGCTTCAGATATCGATAAAAGTCTATTTTGCTAGTTAATGACAGTAAATGCCGACCATCATCCGACACTATCCCAATATTTGTGTACTGTAAATACGATAAATTTTCTCCGTGAAAGTTCTGGCCAGCCAAGCAGGGAGGCGACAAAGAAAAGTTGAATTCAATGTTTCCCTTTTTAGAGGATCTGGAAATTATTAATGACTATGAAAAAAAAAAATTAAAGTCTTTGCCCTACCTATTCTCAATAGGTAGCGCAAGGGCACATCCTCGCCTGTGTCTATCTTTCCTAATACGAATACTTATCATTTGCTTCGGTTTTCTTTTTGCATATAATTATTTATGAAGCTTGCACCGCAGAAGTAATGAAACTATCCGGTGATTTCTAATTATCTTTTCCTGGAGAGGACGGACTCTTCCACTCTGTAAAATATCATACCACTTTAATTTAATCTAAGGCGAGTCCGCTTGGTTATGAAGAAAGCTGCAATTCCTTTTATCTTTTAAATATTAAAAATCTCCAATCTGAATTTCAAGTTTTTTTTTTTTTTTTAGAGTTTGGCGCAGGTAAATCCAGACAACCTTCTAGAATATTGAAGTTTTCAAATAGCAGGGGGGCTTGGCAAAGAGAAAATGGCGATATTGCACCGAGTAGATAAACATTAATTTTTCTTCGGTAACAGACAGTTGTTGCAGGCAGGTGGGTGAAGGGAAAGGAACTAAATAGAAGTGTATAGGGGTTTTCCCACACGAGTTCAAATCACTCCTCTAGAAATAACATCTTTAAAACAAAGAAAGAGGAGTATCTAAATATTGTATACGACAATTATTATTATTATTATTATTATTATTATTATTATTATTATTATTATTATTATTATTATTATTATTATTATTATTATATTATTATTATTATATTATTATTATTATTATATTATTATTATTATTATATTATTATTATTATATTATTATTATTATGTTTTTCTTTGTCTTTTACTCGGGTTTGGCGGCCCCTATTTTCTAGCCGGATCACCCACTTCGCCTATACAACCCATTTCTCAGGTCCGGGCGCCGCCACATCCGCTCACCTCCCGACTTCTCCATCATACAGATGACTATTTTATTACTCGTTGTACATCAAAATAGCAGGAAAATAAACAGAAACTGCGAGTCCCGAGTCAAATTTGCAGAGATAGTCTCGAGTAAATGATCCCACTCCGACATCGTAGGCTGATTGACACTTAATGGCATTTTCTAGGTCCTTACACGAACCCCAATCACGCCAGAGGCTATATAAGCGCAGATTTCCACTCTTTCAACACCACACCGGATTTCCACGAATTGAAGGAAAACAGGCTCCTTTCTACACCAAAAGCCATGAAGCGACAATGATCGAAATCGCATTGGCGCCCTGACCCGCATTCGCCAAATACAGGGATGCCTTTGAAACCGGCTGCCAGAAGTTCCTAAGCCCCCGATTTGAGCTGATGGCCGCTTGATCGCGATCCGGTGACGGTGCCAAGTAAGCTCGAGTTCCTCGCTGTGACGAGGACTCTGGCCGCGTCTCGGCAGAGCTTTGGTAAGTGCCCAAACTTCTTCTGATCGTTTGTACCCGAGTGCACGAAGGGGCGACAGATTTCTCGCCGAGTCACACTGCCTCCTGGTCGATCCGCCTTAAGGAACCGCATTTCCCTTACTCTTTTCTCGCTTAAATTTTTTTATTTCTTGAAAAGTCGATTTAAATAATCAAACATAAAAATACAACTGAAGACCTACAGCCCTTTAAGAGGCACGCAGCGGCTCATTCGGTAAACGATATTTCTGTCGTCATCACACTTTCAGTTTACCTGGCTCATTGTTTTTAAAGCTGAACCCACGGTTTTCGAATCAGGGTCACCCTCCCTCCACCGGTGTTTGTCAGCGGCCTGGCCGCGCCGGCACCGAACCGGTCCATTCACCCGAGCTCCTCTCGTGGAAGACTTTTGCTAATCCAGGTAAAAGACATAAAGTCAATGACAAAAAAGGTATAATCTGAATTGATTAAGTAAATCGCTTGGGCCGGAGAAAGATGAGAATGAATCAATGCAATAACTGGGAAAATTGAGTAAATGTTTAGCAACCACGAATTCCGACGGTTTGTCTTGGCTGAAGAAAACCGGGGGCTATTGATCGAAACCAACGTTTTACGAGTTCCACGACGCAGTTTCGGCAGTTTGAAAGAAGGACAACAGCACACTGGGCTTCCTCCCTCCGATGGGGTTTTAGAAGCTGACGCGAGGTTCTGACGCGTTTTATCTGAGTAGAGAAAGGGAGCGGGGGTGACAGCAATGTCGGCGTAAAGGGACCCGCCAAATCAATTACTTCGGGGAAAAGTAATCACGTGGACCGGGCGCGCGCTGGTGTATTCGAATTTCTTGACGCAATATAAAATATGCCCAGGAAAAGCGGTAATTCTTCGATAATTTATAATCATGGCGAGTAAACGGGCCGTCTTCAGTTACCATTATCCTATAAAAGGAATTATTTTCTATTTTATCATTGTCGGATATCACATCTGCACCAGTAATTGCTATTACATATGATGAAGAGCAGAACATGAAGCCGTGCCGAGTGTTCTACCAAAGAGACACAACGATATTTGTTTCGTGCCAACCGTGGCCTGGCAGGCACTTTTAGCATTTGTTCAGTTAGTAACTCGGCTGTTTATTTGATCACAGAGAGTAACGAGGAAGGAAAGTCCGTCCACTGTATTTCCCGGGGATGGTATGGATGGAGGAAGATAATCTGGGCCGCCGAGCTGATGTTTTTCCTTGTTCTAATTGTAAGTTGTGCTTTGGTAATTTAACAGGAACTCTTCAGTCTGCGATAATGGGATAAACGCGAGTTTAAGGGAGCGCCTGCAGCACTGGAAACAGTCTCGGAAGCAGGCCGATAACGCTTTGGTTCAGCTATGTAAATTATTCGGTAATTTATAGATGGAATTTCACCATGCAACGATCCGAAGAGCACATCTCATTTGGGAGAAAGACGCGGATTCTTCTGCTGCGAGCCGTCCAGAACGAGTCCAGTCTGAAATCCGTCTGTTACAGGTTCTCTCGTCCAAGCTCTTCCATCCCGACCCTGACCAGCTTACCTACAGTATTTCATTTTCGTTTAAAAACCATACCAAAGTGGAACGACCTCTTAGAACAGACAAAATATGCCGTTTATTTAACAGCAGTTTAATTCAAGCCACCGAGATTAACATTTACTGTAAGATTACAGCATAGGGCGGGACTTGAAATTTTCGAGCCCCTGTTTCTCTGCCCAATGACTGCGTCATACGTAACAATACCTGTTTTGCCACATATTACTGGCGCGGTCTGCTTGGAAGACAATCGGTCCGGTTTATTGTACGAAAGCTGCTCACGATTATTTTACATATATTTATGAGTGGAGGTGTGGCTGGATAAACAGTATTAGGTCGGATAAATTATATGTAAATGTTATCTAAAAATAAAGGTCTGGCCGGTACCAAAAGACGACCCGTGACGTAAAGCCGAACACGTAATGGGAGGAGAAGAAGCTGCGGGACAGTAGTAGAGAGGGCATGTTCAGCTCAGACAGAACTCCATAAAACGAGCCGAAAAGACATATAAGTCCGTCACCGACAATTGGATCTGACGCAACTCGGTGATAATGGCCCTTCTTTTTGTCGAGCTCATAATTAAGATCTACACGGAAAATCGTAAAAAAAACGGTATCGATCTTCGATACCTTTCCTCTCTTCCGTACAAGTTATAGCTTTTCTGCTTGTCATAAATGTATACTGGTTTCTGGCGACAGAGTTGGCCTCAGCATCAAGCTACAACACATTAAAGACCAGCTCGTTTTGTCGGACGCCTCCTCGAGCCCAGATCCGCCACGAAAGTTACTTTTATTCAGTTTTGTCGCAGTTCCTT
>JACATO010000652.1:0-15000 GCA_018389105.1 Nautilus pompilius | reverse complement strand
CTAAGTCTACTTTCGCTGAGACTGAGGAGGCTGTGGGGGAGTCACAGCCAAGGAGGTGGCCGCTCCGCTTGAGTAGGAGAATTTTTTGTAAAAAAAAAAAAATCTTTGGAAATCCCAACAAGATTTCGAACGAAGGTTTTCTTGCCAACACCTATTCCTCTTTCCACTGTTGTCTCCGCGTCAAGAAAGAAATGGGGCGAACTGCCGTCCACAGCACCAGTTTCCTTCGGGAAGCACTCGGTGGTCCGCTCACGTGCGTTATAGATTTCCTTTCACTTTGCAGTTCCGAATTAAGTTAATTGACTTTTGGTGTCAGATCAGCGAGTAAAGACAGATCAATAAGCCATTCAGTTGTTCGTACCGTTCACCCCCCTCCCTCGTCTGTAAGACCAGATCGCATTTTTTCTGGAAGATGTCGAAATCTTTTTAACCATTTTCCTCCTGAATAGCTTCCGCGTTGCAAGGTGAAACAACTGCGTTGGGCGCCGACTTCTTCGGCTGAACGGCTTCAACCAGTCAGTGCGCGCGTCGTAAGAGTCTCGTACCGACCGCTATTTTTAGAACAACTCTCGCGACGTCCTTATGGCCGACTACTCGGACAACCCGCAGGTGGGCTTATACAACGGTAAATGGAAAACCCAGAGCGCGTCCAACACAATCACTGCCCCGAACCACGGCTGCCGCGCCATCTACTGTTAATGTGACAGATCTTCAGATTAGCGTGTATTGAAGAGTTCTCTTGCCTGGCGCTAATTTTAGCATTTCTTCTGCATGAAAGTCCGGTTGGTACGAATATGCGAGGCTGAGACATAGTTATTATAAGCAGCCGCGGGCTCGTCCACTGGAGAACTACGAATGCGGTCCCGTTTAAGATCTTTTTAAAAAAACTCCATTCAGTGGTCGTCACTTTTATTCTCCTGGCAGCTGAACAGCTTTCGCTATGTTAAAAGTCTGTCTTGCTTTTTTAAAGCCACTGAACAAAGTGTTTGCCGCTGTAGGTAAGAATCTTTCACCATTCCAGCCATTTTGAAACGACTTTTTCTCTTTGGCGAGGATTTCAGCCACCTTAAAGTTCGCATCGGTTGCGGCTTTGAATTTAGAAACAGGCTTGGAAAACGCAGACTGCTGTGCCGTTCTTCAGGCCTTTTACTTTTGATGTCCCGTGGATAGTCTTCATTATGTACGGCCGTGAAATGGCTCTCAACGTTACTTATTTCTCGATAGGGGCGCTGACAGTACAAACGAAATGTACTACTTCCCCATCAACCATTAGCGAAAGGAAAATTCTTCCTCCCAGTCTCCATCGTTCTTCCCGTTCTGGGTAGTCAGACGTCTGGTGAGAACAACACGACAAGAAGGTCCACTTTAAAATCTGAAATGAAGAACTAACGAACTGTTTTCCTTACCCCAAATCGCCCAAATGTGATTATCGAATGACGCAGATAGCGATCATTCGATCAGCATGATTAAGCAGCCGATAGAAATTTCGATTAAGTCATTGGAATCACAGTAGCTAATGCCTGAGTGTCCTGGATTTGTTGCGACTAGGGAAAACAATAACGTAATTGGATTATAGATGATGTCTTAGCACAGTGGGTAGAGAGTTCGTTCGTCAATCTTTGTGTCGCGGGTTCGATTCCCGGTGGAGTTTGAGGTATGTGTTGCGGATGAGGGCCTAAAAGCTCAAAACGGCTTTATATCTCTCTTCTGGATGCTAACCCCCGCTCTCAACCTGGAGAGGGATGGGCGCCGCCAGGTTGTAAATGCCCTACACACATTTCTCCAGGTGCCCAACGACCTATGGGTTAAGGGACAAGTGAAGTAAATTAACCATTATCATATTACCCCGATCGAATGATTCCGCTGAACACGACCTCTGAATTTGGGTAGAAGCGGACCAGGTGCGCGTCGGATTCCTTGATAGAGAGCACTTCGTGGAAGAGGCAGGCGATCATAAAGCAATTACAAGAAAGCAAAAATTAGGTTTCAAAAATATTAGATACAAAGTAATAATAATAATAATAATAATAATAATAATAATATAATAATAATAATAATAATATAATAATAATAATAATAGAATTTTGTAAAAAGTCCACGGATGACTTAATATCAATGATCATTGGCCTGAACACGTTAAACTTGTGTTATAAATAACAAAACAGTTAGATATCGGGCACCGTGGAGGAAAGTTAGATCACAGACTCCATATAATTATATATACATACTAACAACCTTAGTGCTATAAATACAATAGTCTGATTAAGAATAAAGGAAATACAAGACATACTATTTAAAAAAAAAAAACAACTTTAAATTGATCAAAGGAAATACCAATACGGCGATGGCTATTTGAGCAGTGTCTGGCTCGCGTCTCAAGATATTAATAGCGATTGAAAAGATGGGTATTAGAACCACTTCATTTATATAGCAAATCCCACTGATACTTATCTCAAAGGTAGATAGTCCGGTGGTTAGTCTATTGAACTGCTCAAGTCAATGGCCCCCGAATTCGAATCCGGGTCACGTGAGGCTTGTTTGGCTTACCTATCAAGCACAGTCTCTCCTCCAACCAGCCGTCTGGCTTTCCACTTACATCTAAAAGTAGAGCTGTAGTAAACTTTCCCTACCAGGACAGAAAGGCATCTCTGCAATCTAAGCCGGTTCACCGTTGAAAAGAACTTGACCTTTTACCGTTTTCTAATTTCGCGTCGAAGAAGAGACCCCTAGCCTTTTCAAAGAAGGGTTGCTCATTAGGAAGGACACTCATCTCGAACCCGGAGAAAGTGACGCATATATTGATAAGACAGAGTGCCTTTTATAACGTTATTTATAGAAAAAAATGGCTTTTTAAAGGGTAATAAAAGACTCGATGCTATCCGCTGCTATTAATTTCGAACACCATTTCCAACTGAGCTGTGCTTAGAGTGAACGTTAGTGGTGAGTAAATTTCTGTTAGAAGCAGCAAGAGAAAGAAGTGTTTAGCTTCTGAATGCTGCGGATGTTGAAACTTAAAGTGAATGTAACTACAAATTGACCTCAAAGAGTTAATAAAAATCCGTTTAAAAATAATCGTGTGTGGCGGGCCAAACATAATGCACATTCAGTAATCCTAATTTAAATCTCGTAGCCTCAGTAAACTGATGTTTTTTTCACTATATTAATACCTTAAATTCATTTTCGATATTATTTATATTACCAGATAATATTTACCAAAATAAGACTGAGACCATAAACTATTCATTGTTTTTATTTTTTTTATCAAGCGGAAACCTTTACATATTTGCTCTGCTATTTTTAAAGATCTTGGCTAAAAAATGATGGCTATCCTGCTTCTAACCTGATGCCAAGCAGAAAACCTGGGTTTGTATGCTAAAAAATAAGTTTAACTCTTTTAAAAAAAGGAAGTAAATGTTGGCATAAAGGGACAGTTTCCATACCAAAAATTATCTTTTTAATAAAGTAGATTTCTTATTTTAAAGATGCATTAAAATAGAAATGTAAGGTATGATTTGCTCCGTTTACTGTAAGGAAACAAAGGTATTTTTCTACTAAATATATTTAATTGTTTGACCAAAAAAAAAAAGAAATTTAAAAATTAAAATTTAAAAAAAAAAAATGAGGCACCTTCAGTGAGTTGCTAAATAGATTAAAATTCCTGCTCTGTCGGATTATCCGCTAGAGGGCGAAAGGCCTTTACGTCTATGGTGGACGGTATAAAAACAGAAACGAGAAGACTACTGCCGGCAGGACGACATTGTCAAAAAAATATATATATCGATTCATTTCCAAAGAGCAGATGATTGAAAAAGTCCACGTTGTATGTTCTCGGACGATAATAGTGATCGTAGGAAAATGACAGTAATGAACTCTTTTATGGAAGCCGCTTCTTAACAGATATCTCCGAATCATCGATCCACGCCATATTTTCTGACGGATCTCGATCTCGATCTCGATCTCTTGGCCATCCTGATGGTGATCCACCCTCACGACGTGAACCGGAGATGTCGTCTTCGCATGTGCGTCCACTCTCGGGACACACAGAAAAACTGCATTTGCGTGCTTAAGGGAACTTCGCGATAAGCGGATCGTAATAACGGAAAATTGGTCGTCTTCTCTCTCTCTCTCTCTCTCCCTCTCTCTCTCTCTCTCCCTCTCTTGTTTCCTTTCGTCGTGCACACGCAACCAGCCTTTTTAATGTTCTCCGGGAAATATCTCAGGGGCTTTTGCATTAAATGATAAAAGAAGAAGAAAAAATTAAAAGCTTTTTCCCGAACGCTTTGTCCAAATGTTAGGCTGCATTCAGATGAACGCTATTCGGTCACGATTTCTCGCGCAGTGTTCTTAAAGGTCTCCCCTCGTTAGAGAGCTCTACAGTCCGCGTCGGCGGGGGAAGACAGAATCCCGCCGTCTCACCACGATGTACCACGCTACACTTTCCGCTCTCTAATTTTTTAAAGTTTTTATCAGAGACACCGCGGTTTGACGAAATTAGGCGACACCGAAAATAACGAACGACTCAACAATGATTTTACCCCCTGTCAGACTTTTCTGTTGATATTATTATTGTTATCGAGTAGGTAAGAACGGATCTCTACACTGCTTGCTCTCTGTTCCTGCGCAGCACGGTCCCCGTTAGCCAACATGTGCTCTAGTGGGATGGAGACCGAGCGGGATAAGTTTTGTAACCTCGGGTGGGAGGAGATCTGATGCTGATGAGGCCATGCTTGATGATCACCTAGGCAACCATCCTTCACCGTTATTATCTTTATTTGTCTCCTTATGTACTCCACTCCACCCCCTTTTCTTAGGGTCCAACGTTCAGATCTGGCCAAAGGTAACGGTGGCTAGCGACCAGATCGGTTAAGATTCGGGCCCGCCCACATGGGGCCTGCTAGAAACCCCTTTTTGACTAGATCTGAAAGGAAACCGACGCGGCACAGGCCAGAATAGGGCTGACCCATCAGGGATCGGACGCGCTACCGGCTGTGCCAACAGGTCACCCGATCCCTTCGTTAACTTGGTTCCACATCATTTCCTCTCACCAGTCTACCCTTTCTTTTAAAACTTCCTCTGGTTAATTTATCAACTTAATCTGCTGCAAATATAAAACAGAAATATATATATTCCAGAATCACGCCCAACCATTTGAAGCACCAGTCTCCTTGTAAAGTGAAGTTATCTGCTGTAGTTCCACCGGACACTTTCTGCCCGTAAGTCTGGATAGATATTTGTAGTGCAGACAGCTTTAATTATTCGCTAGCAAGACCGGCGAACCAGTGACGTTTGACATTCACGAACACGTGGCAGGACGACGGGGTCTCGCACCGAAACAACCGGAAGGCAATCGGGACTTTAAAAACCACCGTCGTTCACGTTAAGCCGTATTTTCCTCAAAGGCCAAACGCAGCCATCATCACGGGGGATTGAGAAGCGAAAACGAATGAACGGATGTCCGGTGACAGGCAGAGGTAGCCTGTCCCTTTCCCTGTTTAAGACGCGCGATTCCCTAACCAGACCAAAGCCGTAAAATAGCCGGGTTTTTAACTGTCCTCAACAGTCTACAGGAATGAGAAACTTTGGGAAGAAATCCGTGTGTTCTTTATCGAAATGGAGAGCTAATTCTCCAAAGACGTGCGAATGGTTATCTAAGATTGACATGAATAAAGTGTAAGACGGCATTTGTCAGGAAGAGAACTAAAGCATGTCTCCCGGCCGTTCTTGTACTGGAGCTATTATCTAAGTCACGTGACCAGCCTTCCAGGTTTGTCGGCCGCTGTTTGGCAAGAGAACAGAAGACGACTCAAGCCTGCACGCCCACTCACCCCCACTCGAGGCCGCCGGGTGGAATTACCTGGCTCGCACTAAAGGTACTGGTTGTATAGTTGATTAATTTTCTCTCAGTGTTGCTAATGGAGCCGGAATCGTCGGTCGCAGGAAGATGAAACACGTCAGACATTTTGAAGATCTAACTATCTAATTATCAACTCTATTGGCCGCTCGTGGCCCCTATTATTACCATTCTGTATTCTATGTAATGAGCCAGGCAGACACGGAAGCATAAGACTATCGCTGGAAAGTCGTGGTAGGGGTTATAATAATCTGTTTCGCTAAACATGCGGCTTATATGCGAAGCCTAATGTGTCAATGATCTGACATAGTACTGTCACACGAGGTCTGAATGCTCTGGTCAAGTTAGCGATGTGCAGGGCTCGATGACTCGAGTATTGAAAACTGTAGTGAACGGGCGTGGATGGAAGTTTGCAGATTGTAACAAAAAAACGTATTCTGAGGTTACTACCTAGAACTGTCGAGCTAACATTTCAGATCAATCCTAAGGATCTAATATACTGGCCATTCTGGTGGCAACACAAACCGAGTTTATACCCACACCAATGTAAAGCTATTAAAAATGGAATGGAACAAAATTATCTGTTTTACTGTATGACAGAAACAATATTGGCAAATGTAGTTTGAGTACAGAATCTGGGTCCTCGCTAAAATTCCAGTGACCAATACATTATCAGCTACTAATTAAAATAATATGTAGAATTCGCGGAATAACTAAACGAACTATCAGACGTTGACAATAAAGATATGAAACACACCCCCTGACCTGTCCACATCTAGAATATTTTGTACAGACGTAAAGTTAAAAGAAATTGATTATTGTGAAAAAATCCAGTGTAAATTTTCCTAGACTGTGTCCCCCAGATTCATGCTCTTATAATATACAGATGCAATGACTTTAGCCAGAATCAATTTAGATGTTTCGGGAAATCGGGAAAGATTTAATGAAGATTCTCAAAATAATTACGGATTTTGAGCGTGGGAAGAGTCACAGAATATTTAGTGGCACTTACAGTTAAAAATACTAGAGTTCATAGTTAGTAACTAGTTAAAATTTAGACCCCGGTTTATTATTCGAAAGAAAATTAATAATTGAATTATGAGTGGAATAAACAGCTACTATCTGTAGTGGTTAGTGGGCATAATGGAAAAATCTGCTGAAGAAATACAATAGGTTAGTAAATACACGAGGTCCTTTGGAAACTAATAAGACTTCTAATGTAAGAAAAGGGGGGTGGGTTGGACCGTCACTGTTGATGCTGTAGCGTGACAAAACCTTGAGAACCTTGTATAAGCAATGTCTTTCCTGCCTCCTTGTAACGACAAAAATGTGGGACCTTGTAAAGCCATGATAGTTTTCTGTTCGGGAGAACTACTATACATATACTAGATTATACTATACTATACCGACTACGGACAGAAAACCGAAAAGCATGGATAAGCCAGGAGAGTTGGCTGTGACCTTTGACCTCTAGACCAGTACTATACTACTAACTTTATTACTAGACAATACGATACGATATTATGAATATACATACTATACTATACTAGACAGAAAACCGAAAATCATGTATAAGCCATGATAATTTTCTGTTCTTTATAACACTAACTAGACTATACTATACTATACGATACTATTACTATACTATCTACGGACAGAAACCGGAAACTATGTATAAGCTATGATAATTTTCTGTGACCTTTGACCTCTATACCATACTATATATAAACCCTTCTCAAACCTAGGTGCTTTGTGTAAGTTTCGGTGAGTTCCTGCTTTCTTGTAACCCCTAGATTATACCATACGTGAACATTTCAAAACAGGGGAATCTTTTATAAGGACTTTCTGTGTTCTTTTAATCACTACGCTATGAATATCAATGGACAAGACACCTGGAAGCCCTATGTAAGACAGGATAATTTTCCGTCTGCTGGTGGCCACTATGCTTAACTAAATATGGGCATGTGCGTTAGCCAATAACCTATACATTCGCCCCTAATTAATTGAACATCTTCCGATTATCGAAGGAAGAAGAAAAAAGGTCAGCTGTAATTTCGGTTTTAGGTATACGCTAATTAAGAACCCAAGCACAACTGCAGATCAATTTAAAAGGGAGGTAATCCTCAATGGCGTGAAAATAACCAAACATTCCATTTAATTCTTGAGCTCAGTAACTATATAATCGTTTTCATTAAAAATACATCTTTAAACCGCGATATATTTTTCAATCTTTTAAATAAGTTTTCTTTTTTCTTTTTTTTTTATTTTCCTAAGCGGCTAAACCATCGGGTATGCGCACGCGCAGACCATACGGCTAAACCGGCAGATGGGAGAATCTGTTCTTCTGAGCCGACATCGCGCTTATATGGTGCGATTATCCAACGGAAACCGAGACTAGTTTATATAGCGCCAGTAATTGTAGATGGTATTATAATCCATCTCATATACTTACGTATAAACGAGGCGATTTAATCGACGTCATTGATACCATATGACGGCGATTACAGCTCGTCAATAAACTCAATCAGGAAGTAGGGTTCGGGCTCAGCGCGGCGCGCGGCGCGCTCGCGCGCGCACGTCGGCAGTGCCGCGCGCGCGCGCTCTCGCTCTGCATCGCTCTCTCATGCCTCGAGATATAGACGAGCTCTCGCGCTCGCTCACACTGAGATCGCGCATGTCAGCGCTCGCAAGCCTCTCTAGCGCAATCTCGCTCTCAATCCTATATATAGAGACGCTCTCTCTCCTCTTCATCGCTCGCTCTCTCCATTCTCTCTCTCTCTCGCTCTCTCTCTCGACCTCTTCCTCTCTCTCGCAATCTCTCTCTCGCTATCGACGCTCCATCTCTTGAATCGCGCTCATTTCATCTCTCTCATCATCTCCTCTATCTATATTAATCTCTCTCGCTTCATCTCGCTCTCTCGCCCCCTCTCTCGTCTCCCCCATCTCTCTCTCTATCTCTCTCTCTCATTATCTCTCTCTCTTCTCTCTTCATCTCGGCTCCCATCCTCCTCTATATATATACTCTCTCTTCTCTCTCTTCAGCTCTCTCTCTCCCCATCTCTCTCTCTCTCTCTCTCTCTCTCTCTCTCTCTCTCTCTCTCTCTCTCTCTCTCTCCATCCTCTCTCTCTCTATATATTATATATATATATATAATATATACTCTCTCTCCCCCTCCCTCCCTCCCTCCCTCCCCACCCCACTATACACCCGTCTCGTAATTGTGCTATTTTCTGCCAGATCCCCCCTCAACAAGGACCAATAAACGCAAGACAAAATAAGTCAACTTTCAGATGATTAGTAAAAAATCATGATATTTCCAATTACTGGGCGATATAACCGCTCACCCACCCGCGCGGGTACTCATCCTTGACGTTGAAGGAGCACGCGCTAAGGAGACGCTTTTCGACCACCGCCGTATAAAGGGAAACGGGTTAAAGGAGGCGAAGACGAAACATTGTCATGGTAATGGCATTTAGAGGGGGTGTGTGAATGTGTAAGTATCGATAATGGCGAATGCCCGACCGTGCCTTGCCACGACTGCTAGCGACGAGGTGCAACCTGCGACTCCCTTTCGCTATTTCTGCCAACAACGTCGTCATCAGCCCGGGGGGGGGGGTTCTTCATCATCAGTACCGCTGGAAGCCACTCGTGCGTGAATGCAGCAACGGCTCTCGCTTTGCTCCCCGATCTACCATTGTCAGCGATTCTTGCGTCGCCGACTACAAATCAGCGCCCAGTCACGCTTGCCAACATTCAAGATCGGTCGAGCGTGCACGATTCCCCCCCCTGCCGAATCCCTCCTCTCCTCTCCTCTCACCCACCCTCCCTCCCTCCCGTTCTTTCTTCTCCGTATCTCTCTTTATTAATGCCGGCTTCTGAAATCGCATCTTTTCCACTACTGACTCCCCCACCTCACTACGACTCTCCTTCCCTCCCCTATTGAAAGTCGTATTTTATTCTGACATTAATTACTGAATGCGCTACTCCATGTAATCTCTTAATACTCAGGGGTAGTATTGATTGACAGATCTTTTTTTCTCCCTCTTTCTTCTTCTTTTTATTCCGCAGTAAAGAGACAATCGGCAGTCGTAGAGTCTTGCTGTTAGACAGCAGCCCTCACTCGCCGCCACAAACTGGAGATTGTACCTGCATCGGCTACGAGCAGTTGTACATTGTTATTAATTGGTTTAAAACAAACACTGAATATCTTTTATGCTCGACGCATAAAATCTTTCAAGATTTTACTTGCTTTCATTAACTTATTTCAAGGACATCCCAATAAATTTAGGAATTACTGGTGTTGTGACATGAACTCTGTAACATGTGGCTCCGAGCTCTCCTACTGAGAAAACGTAATCTCTCTCTCTTACTGACATCATCTCTCTCTGTCACTGACAGCTTCTCTCTTACTGACGTCATCTCTCTCTGTACGACGTCATCCCTCCGTATGACGTCATCTCTCTGTCACTGACAGCTTCTCTCTGTATGACGTCATCTCTCTCTTACTGACAGCATCTCTCTCTGTACGACGTCATCTTTCTGTCAATGACGTCATCTCTCTCTTACTTACAGCTTCTTCTTGTACGACGTCATCTCTCTCTCAATGACAGCTTCTCTCTATATGACGTCATCTCTCTCTCACTGACAGCTTCTCTCTGTATGACGTCATCTCTCTCCCTTACTGACAGCATCTCTCTCTGTACGACGTCATCTCTCTGTATGACGTCATCTCTATCACTGACAGCTTCTCTCTGCACGACGTCATCTCTCTCTCAATGACAGCTTCTCTCTATATGACGTCATCTCTCTCTCAATGACAGCTTCTCTCTGTGCGACGTCATCTCTGTATGACGTCATCTCTCTCTCTTACTGACAGCTTCTTCTTGTACGACGTCATCTCTCTCTCAATGACAGCTTCTCTCTATATGACGTCATCTCTCTCTCACTGACAGCTTCTCTCTGTATGACGTCATCTCTCTCCCTTACTGACAGCATCTCTCTCTGTACGACGTCATCTCTCTGTATGACGTCATCTCTATCACTGACAGCTTCTCTCTGTATGACGTCATATCTCTCTCACTGACAGCTTCTCTCTATATGACGTCATCTCTCTCTCACTGACAGCTTCTCTCTGTATGACGTCATCTCTCTCTCACTGACAGCTTCTCTCTGTATGACGTCATCTCTCTGTACAACGTCGTCTCTCTCTCACTGACAGCTTCTCTCTGTATGACGTCATCTCTCTCCCTTACTGACAGCATCTCTCTCTGTACGACGTCATCTCTCTTACTGACGTCATCTCTCTCTGTACGACGTCATCCCTCGTATGACGTCATCTCTCTGTCACTGACAGCTTCTCTCTGTATGACGTCATCTCTCTTTACTGACCAGCATCTCTCTCTGTTACGACGTCCTCTTTCTGTCAATGACGTCATCTCTCTCTTACTTACAGCTTCTTCTTGTACGACGTCATCTCTCTCTCAATGACAGCTTCTCTCTATATGACGTCATCTCTCTCTCACTGACAGCTTCTCTCTGTATGACGTCATCTCTCTCCCTTACTGACAGCATCTCTCTCTGTACGACGTCATCTCTCTGTATGACGTCATCTCTATCACTGACAGCTTCTCTCTGCACGACGTCATCTCTCTCTCAATGACAGCTTCTCTCTATATGACGTCATCTCTCTCTCTCAATGACAGCTTCTCTCTGTGCGACGTCATCTCTGTATGACGTCATCTCTCTCTCTTACTGACAGCTTCTTCTTGTACGACGTCATCTCTCTCTCAATGACAGCTTCTCTCTATTGACGTCATCTCTCTCTCACTGACAGCTTCTCTCTGTATGACTCATCTCTCTCCTTACTGACAGCATCTCTCTCTGTACGACGTCATCTCTCTGTATGACGTCATCTCTATCACTGACAGCTTCTCTCTGTATGACGTCATATCTCTCTCACTGACAGCTTCTCTCTATATGACGTCATCTCTCTCTCACTGACAGCTTCTCTCTGTATGACGTCATCTCTCTCTCACTGACAGCTTCTCTCTGTATGACGTCATCTCTCTGTACAACGTCGTCTCTCTCTCACTGACAGCTTCTCTCTGTATGACGTCATCTCTCTCCCTTACTGACAGCATCTCTCTCTGTACGACGTCATCTCTCTTACTGACGTCATCTCTATCACTGACAGCTTCTCTCTGCACGACGTCATCTCTCTCTCAATGACAGCTTCTCTCTATATAACATCATCTCTCTCTGTACGACGTCATCTTTGTATGACGTCATCTCTCTCACTGACAGCTTCTCTCTGTATGACGTCATATCTCTCTCACTGACAGCTTCTCTCTATATGACGTCATCTCTCTCTCACTGACAGCTTCTCTCTGTATGACGTCATCTCTCTCTCACTGACATCATTTCTATGTGACGTCATCGCTCTCGTTCGCTCTCTCTCTCTCTCTCCTCCCCAACCCCCTCCCGAGACTCTGCTAAACGCCGGCTAGCCGCAGTCTACCCTCCGCCAATTAAGAACAAAGCGTCAGCTAACGAAACATTACAGCAGACACAATGTCCGCATTAGGCGACGAGACTTCTTATCGCTCGGATCGGATGGAGGGAGGGGGAGAAAGGGAATCCAAGAGTTCGGCGGGTGGCACAAAGACCCTGCCATTATCGACGGGCGAAATCGCGAAACGAATAACCCTTTTTGGCGCGCGCGACAGCTTTATCGCCGCTGACGCTAATTGAAAAAAAAAAAAAAACAAAAAAAAAAGCGAATTAAGTAAATTTGGTTTTGATTAATTCGGCTTGTCTTACGCGAGATGAGAGACAAAAATGCGATCTTCTCCCATCCCTGCGACGACTCGAGCCGCACAATTAGTAATTCCCGTCGTTCTTCCTACATCAAAGTCCACTCGTCGCTTTGTTCTTCCCCCCTCTCGTTACTGTATTCTTCTGTAGTCGTCTTTTACACGTACGCATTTTTTTTTCTTTTTTGTTTTGTTTATATCCGCTCAAATTAAATCTCCATCTTTACATCCCTCCGCCGACTTGACAGACGGATGCGTGTGCGGCGTGTAGCGAGCAGCCCTTCGTGCACGTCGCCGGTGGAGACTTCGCGACACAGATTACTTCCCGTCAGACACGATCACCCGTCTCGACCAGCGACAGTCCTGATTAGGCCGGTACCGACACGTTTATTACTCGTTGCAGGTTGTTAAGAAACTAGCAGAAATATATATATAAATTTTAAAGCAAAAGCCCATCTTAGATCACCCCCGGTAACTTTAAATACCGAAAACACGCACCTGTTTCCCAGCCATTACCGACTGAGATTTCTCCTCCTGTACCTCGGCTCCCCGTGAGTCAGGCCGCCACGCCCGTCGCCCACCCACCATCAAAGATCACATCTGCACTGATCCTCTCCTCTCCCAAAATCAGGAGAAACGGTTAAGCAAGCACCGTTACGCTAGCGATACGTTGGCCGTGGGTACGCAACTATCCGCGGAACAGCCGGTATCTCTTATCTTTCGAGAAAGGTAACTGCACTGACCGACAATAACCGTTAGAACAGCGTTCCTTGTGTCCCGGGAAGGAAAACATCAACTGAATACGAAAATGAATAAATTAGTTTAAAAGTACTCTTTTTTTTACGGTTGATGGGAACCAAATGAGAGCCGAGCAAGATCTGGTTTTTGAAAGATTTCCGAAGCAGTCGCTAAATCTGGACTGGAATCAACCGTTTTGGATTTAAAAAAAAAAGCTTCTCTCCAGCAAACTATCCGTTCACAAGAGGCTTCGCCGATTTATACAACGGATAACAACTAGTAGTTGCAGGCCGGCAAAGGAAGGATGAAAGGTCGAGTTCCTACTATATATGTATATTTCTCTGAGAAAGCTTTGAAGAACAGTCCCTCGAAATGCATGCCGGGTTGGAGGGGGAGGAGAGAGATAGCGCCTCAAAGGGTTTTTCTTCTTTTTTCTTCTATCAGGTCCCCCCCTTTTTTTTTTCCTCTCCGACGTGTTGCCGCCGGTGTTGGGTTGTTTACTTTGGCCGGGTAGCTGTCGTCTAGCGCCAGCGGCGAGCTTATACGAAGAAACCCAAGCCGGCGTATTGTTCCGACGAGAGGAGAGGATCCGGGGAATGGCAGAAACAGCGCTGAACGGAGTAGGGGTGGGGGTGGAGGGAGAGAGATGGAGTTGAGCGGGAGCCGTGATGCCTCTGGCGAAACGGACCGAAAAGAAATCGATCTCGCTGCAGTTTGGCTGCTGCTGCTGCTGCTGCTTGCAGCATCGGGGCTCGTCAAACCGGATAATGCCCTTGTGTGCGTGATAGCCTTGAAATGCATCAGCCGTAGCGTATCATCATCACCATTATCAACTTGGGTATCATCAGGCCAGAGCTTTCCTTTGGTTAGAACCTGTTTCCTTCACTCCTCATTTTGGCATCACCCGTTTATGACAGATCATCGTGTTTTCTAATTGATTTAAGTCAAACTTTATTATTATTATTATTGTATTATTATTTTATTATTATTATTATTATTTTATTATTATTATTCTTATAGAAATAGAAAAGGAGAAGAAAAGGCCTTTAGTTATCCCAAAACAGGTAGAAAAAAGGAATCTCAACCCACATTACCTCCCCCTTCTCTAGGTGCAGCAACGTCAGAAAGTGCTGAAGCTTCAACCGACGCCACAAAATCCTTCTCCGAGATGTGCTTGTTCCAGAAATGCTTTCCGCTGAACGAAAGTCTCACGGACGTATTTGGAATTACCCAGTGGGCAAAATGTGCAGCAGAGGAAATTGCACGGGATATAGAAATGCATGCGAGTACAGACCATAGTTGAGTTGTGCATGCGCAGAGAGGAGAGAGAGAGATGGAGAGAGGGGGAGGAAGTCGAAGAGAGAGAGAGAGAGGAGGAAGAGAGAGAGAGATTGGAGGAGGAAGAGGAGGAAAGTCGAGAGAGAGAGAGATGGAGAGAGGAGGAAGTCGCGAGAGAGAGCGAGAGAGAGAGAAGAGAGAGGGAGGAGCGAGAGAGTGAGGAGAGAGAGAGAGAGAGAGAGAGAGATCCGTTCTTGGGGATTAAACCCTTGAAGTGCAAGTGTTGTATCGGCATTTCGTTTCTATGCTAAAAAGGGAAG